>SNQJ01S0142546.1:3556-24636 GCA_010110895.2 Picea sitchensis
AGGGGGAAGAACCTAAAGCATGGCCAAGCAGCCTAGAAAGACCAGGTACTCAAGCTCAAATTGCATTCAAGACATCTTTCGTTTTATATGTAATTATGTTCTATCTTATTCTAAGCCTGATCAAAAGTATATTGTTGAAGTTTATATTGATCATCTGCAAATTGATGAGCCTCAAGAGATCAGATCCCCAATTGTAGATTATGTACATACTCATACACTTGTGCACATCCCAGATGTACCTATAGAAGTCCTAGTGAGATATAAGCCTCCTACTTTATCTCCTACTCTTGCTAAAGCTCTGGATGGTTGTAAGCCTCTTTCTTCATCTCATGTACCTGCCAAAATCCCAGATAGATACAAGCCCCTAGATTTGCCTCCTATCCTCCATGACTTCCCTATAAATTACACCAATAATCTACCCAGGTTTGATGGAGAGATTGCCAATATTACTCCTGAAAAACATATTCAAAACCTTGAGGATTTTCTTGATCTTTTTGAGGTAGAAGATGATGATGTATGCATTAGAATGTTTTCCCTATCATTGGGAGGTAAAGTCAAGAACTGGTTTAGAAATCTCCCAGCTGCGAACATTAACAATTTCCATCAGTTTGTACAATTTTTCTTAGATCGATGGGTGATCATGAGAAATGTCTTTCTCGTCCTGGAAGAGTATGACCATTTGAAAAAACAGTCAGGGGAAACAATACAACAGTTTTCAGCAAGGTTCAATAAGGTATATTATGCAATGCCTGTTGATATAAGGCCACCCCCAGGATCAGCTCACTTGCATTTCCCAGATGCCTTCGATCCTGAGATGGCATTCCAATTAAGAGAAAGGAACATTGCAACTCTCGAAGAAATGCAAAACATTGTGGTTGATGTGGAGGCCAACTTGTTGATCAAAAGGTCAAAGATAAAGAACAAAGAAAAGGAGCAGCTGAAATCTCCAGAGGCTAAACTGGACATTCTGGCCAGCACCATGGAAGAAATGTTGCACAGGATTAGCATAAGAGAAAAACTCGATGTTCAAAGACATCATGTTCAATTGATTTCAGAGAAAGAAAAGGTCACAGTTCCCAAACATTTTTCAGCTCACCCTTGGTACCATGGTTTGGATAATGATTCTTCCATGTATTCAATTCATGACGTAGTCAAAGATGAAGCTCCATCTCAACTTGCAGAGGAATGATCATCTGATATGATGTGCATGTTTGATGGCATTCCCTACTTGGATAATCTACCCAAGTGTGATCAGTATGATGATGATCATGAGGCTAAAATAGAGGTGGATTGTTCAAATAAATCAGCCACATATGACTGGGAGGAATAAGATCATTTGCAATCCCAGCAGGACAATCAATATGTACATGGAAATTATGACAGCAATGATCAAAGTGCAGAAAATCTCAGAGTAAGTGGAAACACTTTGCCCTTATGTTTCTCATCTTTTCAATTTCTGAAAAGAAACTCTAGGCCAGTTGTAAATAGTGAAGACATAAAATTCTTTGATCAACCAGTTGAAGATGCCATTGGAGAGACAAAAGTCGATCCAGGGGTGCAACCCTTGAGCCTTCTTAAAGATCAAACCTCAGATGAAATCATGAAGCTCGAAACAGGTGATGAGATGATCCATCTTGATTCATTGCCTCTATGCTTTAATTCATTTCAAATTTTGAGGGGGAATCTTGGTCAGATTCTAGTTGAAAGTCACAGTGTAAGCCATGAAGTACCAATAAAGCCAATGGAACCCTTATCTAAATCATTTTATGACCCCATAGTTGATGTGTTGGATGAAATGTGTTGTCAAAGCCATTTTCCATCATCTAGCTATAGGTTGAAAGGATGTTATGATATTGACATGATCAGGCAGTCAACTACATGGACGTGTTCAGTAGAAGTATCATTTCAGAACCCACCAGAACATTTGCAGCCATGTCAAAAATCATTTTATGACCCCATAGTTGATGTGTTGGATGACTAGTGTTGTCAAAGCCATTTTCCATCATCTAGCCATAGGTTGAAAGATGTTATGATATTGACATGATCAAACAATCAACTACATGGACGGTTCAGGAGAAGTATCATTTCAGAACCCACCAGAACATTTGTAGCCATGTCAAGAAGTGCATGAGGATGAAAATAGCACAACCATAGTAGCAAATCATGAAGTTGATTCGGTTAAGTTTGAATATCAAGGAACAAGTCAGTTCTACCTTGGTCCTATAGCCACCTATATGGAGAAATTATTCACCTGAAAGTTTCTCCCAATCTATCCCTAGCATTACTTTGGTTCTTAGAGATTGTCGAGGTCTCTCACAAAGTGATCAATCATGTTTCAGCAATGCCATTATACACTTTGCAGATTTGAATCTATGGGCAAAAGGTCATGTTGCATGTTTGACTATGCTAACAAGTAGTCAAGCAATCAATTAATTAGTCCAACAACTTTTGATTGGCTTCATTGGCATTTTTATATTATTTGATTTAGCATGATTTTCAAAATTATAGGGTAGGTAGGAGAATGTGAAGCCGAAGATTTCGAAAGCATCTCTCTTTCAACAATGTTCATTTTGATTTGGTTTCAGCTGTAAGATCAAAACAGGTACAGGTTACAGGATAAGATTTGGGATTAGCCCAAAGAATAAAGCACCGGTCTACATGATTCACACCAATGGCTCTGGATTAATTCCAAAAGAGTTGCCATCCCCATGTGGAGCCACTTTTATAACCCTATAACTCATATGATCATCTGTTGACCGGAAATTTTTCACTTTGGGTATATTTTGGCTTGCAAATAATATTTCATTTCTAAAAATTATTTTCAAGGAAAGGAAAAGAAAAGAAAATTCATGATTGTTGACGCTGAGTGGTGTTTCTAACCCCATGGAGACAAAATAAAAGGAAGCAATGCACAAAACCCACAAAATCACTTCAGCCTAAGTTTTTTGTTGCATTCGTGCCTAGAGAATAAACAACGTGCTTAGATCGACGGTCGAACTAGCGGTGCGTAGATCAACGGCTGACAGTGGATTTCAGACCCTCTCGATTGTTATGTTTTTAATGGTGGGGTGGGGGTGTTTGGAATGGTGACTAACAAGTGCATGCAAATCTATGGTCATCATGATAGCACGCAAATGGATGATTCATGTATGTATTCCAAAAATTTCTACCATTATACCTTTAATGAGCTTTGGGGCGGGGTCCTAAATGAGGCTGCTTTTCGGCGGGCCCTTTCCCAAGTCATCCATCCATTGCATCAGACCTCCTCACCATGATGCATCATTCATCCCCGTTTCTCCCTCACTCCCTTTGTCCTTTGTCTAGTCGAATATGATCTTGCTCGCCACCCATTCATGCATAAACAAACTTAGGCTAAAAAAGAACAATAAAACGCATTAGATTAATTAATAATTAGTATAATTAGATAAATAAGCTAGGTTAAATCTTGTTAAAAATTAATTAATTGATTAATTGATTAATTAATAATTAATTTAGATGATTAATGATTAGGTTAATGTTTTATTAATTAATATTAAAAATAATACAAAATAAAATAAAACACAAAACAATAATAAAAACACATAAAACATATAAAACAAAACAATTAAAATATAATACAAAATATAAATAAAAACCAAAATAAAAACAAACATAAAACATATATATAATTAAAAACAAAAAGTAAAAAAATAAAAATAAAAAACACTACCCTAAGTTACCACCTAAACTTGTATACATATGCATACATCACATGCCATTAAAAAAATCAACGGATAAGAAAAATTCTAATTCCCTCGCTTCCATCCAAAGTTTAACGAGTGGGGGTCTAGGAATGGTTGTATTATAAAACCAACCCTTGGAAACTTGTCGGCTCCACATGCCAACAGAACCCCCGGGCCTCTATATAAAACCTCTTACCACCTCGGGGTTTCCGGAATACCACCCTTTCCTAAACAAAACCGCCATGTTATTTTGACCATTCTTTTTCCTAAGTCGATTCGAAAAACAGAGAAATGAAAAGAGAGAGGTTTTTCTCCATAACGGCCTCAAGAACAAAACCTCTATTTTTTTCTATAGGGTTCCATGAGAAGGAAATATCGCCGGTTGTGTGTGAATGTGTGCAAATAAGTGGCGTGAGAGAAAAATATAGAAACAGAGCTTTTCACTGTAATGATCTACACAATATATATATCCAAATCAAATCAGAATCGATGTGCATCATACATAAAATGGAAAAATAAGCATATATGTTGGTCGAGGGTTTTTTGTCCGCATGGGGAAATCAAAAAAATGAAAGCACATACTCGTGTCCTAGAAGACATAACACCCTTCCTCTCAATAGTAATCGATTCTCCAATAGCTCACAAGGTCTCAAGTCACCGGAAGAGATACTAGTGAAGAATGAAATAACCGGGTATAATGAGGGGTAAAGGGTGAATATCCCAAAAGAGTCAGCGACAGCCTCCCACACACACAAAATCCAGCCAAGGTGCGACAGCCCACAACCGCCACCTCGGTAGATGTCCCACAATTGGTCACTAGGTACCTCCTACGCCCGCTACCGACATTTAGATTTTCACTTTAAGAAATGGGTCACCGGCCGGATCCCGCCCAAGAGGTGGGTGCCCCAAGGAGGGAAGCACAGAAAATCCTGACTCGCCTTCACCCTTCACTCGTATCTCCCCGCCTTTATGGTGATTGAACGTCGACTTGGAGGATTTTGAAGGTTCCTATTTGTCAACTCTATGTTTGAAATTGTGAGAACTGGATAATCCAAGCGGCTTTGGATGCCTACCCCAAATCCTATACCTAGACTAAAATTTTCTTTTGCATCTCCTGTGGAGGACAACTAGTGAGTTGTTTAGAAAGATTTTAGATGAATTATTTAGAGGTCAGTAAAAAACCACCCTCGCTTGATTAAAAGTGGGAGTGGATAGGCTTATCACAGGCTATGGGGTGTTTTCTAATCCTCAGAGGAAACCTACTTAAACTTCCACGTTTCGAGAAAAGTACAGAGTGCAATGCTGACTTTTGTTTGTGAGTGAACAAGTGTACCAAAATTTTAGTTATTTAGATGTCACTCATAAAGATGTGGATATCGCTTGGTCCTTTATAAGAGTTTGATTACCTAAATCAACTAGATGTCATTGGTACAACCTTGGCGGAATTTTAAAAGCCCTAGGAGACTATGTACGTGGACATTGTGGTCCGTTACTATCCTTTAACTCCCAGTGTGTGAGTTAATCTAGAAAAAGTGTGAAACTATCCTAGATTGAACATGGGCATGTGTGGGCCTCAACAAAACTTTAAACTCTCCTAGTTTTCTTGATCTAAGTGAATCAAACACTATTCTAGCTTTGTTGACATGTGATACGTATGGTCCCGCTAGCAAGAACAAGCGCGCTTTGAAAAATGAAACTAAGAGGGTCTCAAAAAGAGTCGCTGTCCCTCTCCTAAAAGTTTTGAAATTTAAAGGAGTCAGATCGTTTTCGCAATCTTTTTCTGATTCTCTTCTCTCGCACCATAGATTGATCTTGAGAATCAGAAAGAGAAGAGCATACTTAAGATTGTTTACTTACGACTTCTAGTCCCGGTCGTGAGTTTAGATGTGATTGATGTTCAACTTAGATTCATGAATCAAAACAAGCCATCCAATGGGCGTAAAGCAAAATAAAGGAAAAATTATTTTAATCCTCCTAAGTGCCTATGTCGATTATCCCTTTATAAGTTGAGGGTCTAAGTGGTGCAAGATTTAGAGCATGCATACATCATTGCTGAAAAGGAAAAATGACTTTCCCCACACCCAAACTCACAATGAAAAAAAAATTTTGGTCAAACGCGCCATTATTAGCATGGGATAAAAGGCAGGCGCTACGATCAGTCAATAAAACCGCCAGCATAGCGTCTTCCTCCAGGGTGCTATACCCGCGTGTTTGATAAAAAACACCGGTTGTCTCGATTCTACTATGAATCTAATTAGGTAATGTGCCTAAAGTCAAGTTTGAATCCCCAGTTTAAAACGCATCAAAAGGAAAGCCAATTGAACCCAATTGAAAGAGGATTTACTACCTTAAATCCCCAGTGGAGTCTCCAGTCTGTTCGTGCTTGAATCATCGCCGGGTGAGCAAAAATGGGAGCACTTAGCATGCCCCTGGGCTCAGCTAGCGTAACAGGATGAGCCGGAGCAAAAGGGCTACCTGTGAAAATGTAATTTAAATACAACCTAACTAACAACTGAGAACAAATAACAATTCAAAAAATAAACAAAACGTCAAATATGAAACAAGAGAGTCATCAATGGTTTCAAGTCTTAATCTATTAGCGAAACCATACATGCTGGAAGAGGATAATGGTTCCTCTTCCTCCAAATGAAGGTCCTCTAAAACTTCAACTTGAATGGCCTTTCCTTACAAAATGAACAGAACGAAAATGAGTGTTGAGAGAACTGTGGATTACACAGCTGATGGACTGGCTAATGCCAGGAAATTGGACTATCCTGAGCCAGAACTCGCTTTGGAATTCTTTACTAAATAATGAGTCTCTACTGCCATTGAGTATATCAGCGGTCAATGTGAATCAGCTCCTGGGTAAATAACGGACCGGTTTAGGTTCACTTACTATTTAATTCAATGACTTGCAGAGCCAACCCTGACTGGGAGGGTCAAATCGTCTTGGGGCTTGGCCCACTGTACAAGGTTGGGAGGCCGACATATTCAATTAATGCATCGTTTTAGCATATGCACGGGTTTTTATGTTGACAGCCACGCTTTGGGAAGGCCATATGCTTGAGACAGACAGCTGTCTCATGATAAGACCAAGCCACTGTGAAAGCCTCTTCCATTTTGGTTACTTTGTAGGTTTTGACCCTTCCGAATGTTGTGGAACTAATCTCAAAGCACATGAATGACCCCCATTGCTTCTGCTGATTGATGGATTTCTTGTCGCTTTAATGTGCGTGATGAAATGTTGATAATGACTTGTGTTTCACATCATTCCGCATAAAGTAATTCTTTTAAGGAGGAAGTTAGAGGATTGTGAATTTTGTCGATGTTTTCACAAATTTTATAGTAGCCTATAAGTCCTAAGAATCCCCTCAATCTATTCACTATTTTGGGACAAATAATCTGCATAGGCTTCCACTTTCTTGGGATCAACTTGCACTCTTTCCCGACTTACATTGTGACCCAAATATTCAACTTCGAGGGCCCCAAAAGCACATTTGGATCACTTTACGAATAAATGGTTGTAACTGAAGAGTTACAAGGACTTATCAACAATATCTATGTGTGATTCCTAAGGATTTAATGTAGATCACATATCATTGAAGAAGACCACCCTATAAAATTGTGGTGGTAGTTTTAAAATATTGATCATGAGTGTTATCAAAAGCAAATTTCTGCATAAATACATAAAATGGATGAAGAAATAGTCAACAAAAATACAACATACAACCAATAATTACAGGAGGATCACACTCAGTTTGGCCAAATAATCACAAAAATATGAAAAAAAGATATTGAATTTCCACACACATTTGATAAATATAGCACCATTCAAGACCAATTGCACTAAGGATGCATGTTGGTTACTGCTACCACACTACAAACTCCTGCATACGTGAAATGAGCATTGATGATTTTATCGAGTCTTCAACTACCATATAGGATGTAGTGGACTCATCCATACCCCTGTAAATCACTTTTAAAAAATTCTTCTCTTTGGGAATTAATAAGAGGAGGTACCAAAATCTCCTTGATTCATTAATTTTTTGAAACCAGTTGTGAACATCTAGCCATCCTCCTATAAACAGAGGATCATTGTATGCAAAATAAAAAAGTTCATCTGATTGTTATGTTGTCCAAATACTCTTGTAGAAACCATTTGTTCTCTTAATAATAGCTTGGGAAAGCATAGCATAGGGAAATATTTTCACACCTTGGGAATCTTTTCCATAGAGTTCTTACCATTGTAATTCAAAAATAGGAGAGTAATAACTCTACTTTTAGGGATTCAAGAGACCTCCCTAAGAGGAATAAGGGATTCATAAATACCACAAGGTTTATCTTCCAGGCTCACAATTTCTAAAGACCATTCTTTATTGGGCAACCATTCTTCGTGTTCAATTTCATGCATCCGGTTGGCTTGTTTATCTTAGTTTCCATGGTTTGGCCCATCTTTCTTATTTATTTTATCTCTAGGTTCACAATCTGGCTAAATCATTGTTTGTGCTGTTTTGTTTGGATTTAACAAGGCAATCAAAGGGTCTCCTCTTTTCTCACCTCTTGTGATCTAAAAACTCTCAAAACATATTACAGGATCATAATAGGGATTGAATCCAAATTCCTCCTCTATAACTATTAGTTAATTCTCATCTTCTAGTGTTTTGCAAGTAATCCAAAATGGCCTAGACTACTCCTTCCTTCAATTAGTGCCCCGTAAGTTAGACTTAATTCATTTTCTAAAATTGTTATCCACCATTTCTAGGCTTAAGGGAGTTCAAGTATCGTATTTTGATGATTCATAGAAACCTGATGGATTTTTAATTTGAAAACCACCAGATTGCAAATTTCATCTACCTAAATCCATTTAGATCCGACTCCTGAAAAAAATTTGAGTTTGACGAATATCGACTTTAGAAAGCCACAAAAAGAAGGTTTTGGGATTGAATTTATTTTATAGAACTTGAATAATATACAATTCCATGGGACTTAAAAAGAAACCATAATGACCTTTATTTCCTCAGTTGCTGACGCGGATTTGGTTTGGCGGTAGCATTTTAAATTCCAATCATTGTAATCTTTCCTTTTACCAAAAATCACATTAAAATTGGGACTAGAAGACTATTTGTACACTCTCGGAGTATTCTCCTTCCTCTTACCCTTATGTGATCTTGGAAATCCGAAAACGAGATTGATTTTGAGAAATCTCCATCCATTTCCTCGAAATCAATCTTTAGGAGAGGCCAATACCTCTTTAGCTTTCTTTGTTGGAACATAAACTTGACTATTTGAGAGATGTCAATTGGCCTCTTAGCCAGGTATTTTGAACCAAATTAATCATTTAAAAGGCCACCACCTTAGTTTGTTTTTTAACATAACCCAAAGGTTCAGAGGGGAATCCACATGCCCACATTAGATAGTTTCCAGCCCTCGAGGAAAAACAACCCATGGGGTTAAGGATTCTTGTAAGGGCCTATACATGCAATACGTCTGCCAATCTAGGATAGTTTCCCAAATATTTTAGATTGATAATGACTCAGGATCCGTGTGGATATCTGGCCACCCACATTTTCCCAAATACCAAACAACTTTCCACACTTAGCAATTCTCATCATTTTAGCAGTGTTTTCTCACTGCCGGCCTTTCTGCAACCAAAGAAGTTTTTTCTAGATCGAGGTTTTCAATGACATTAAAGGCATGACGAGTCTCAAATGACCTCCTGACGACACTTTCCAACCAGCCATCACGGCCTGGAAACCAGACTATAAAAAGTTACGCACCTGGAAGCGACAACTTAACTCATCCAAATTTTGGGGCCCAATGACTTTGTATGCCACCTGAAGTAGGGTTTCGGATGCCCCAGACTTTGGCATTCCCATTATTGTAAAAATGGCCTTCGAGCCCTCATTGTAACCATCTTCTAAGCTGACATTTATATCACACATCTCTTTCCTCGCAGGATAAGTCACCATCCTTCTACAGTCTTCAATTTCTATTTTTACAGCTCTTACATTGAGTTTCAATAATATAAAACGTACACTAGATATCCGGTGGTTTGCTGGCTGCATCTCCACATGACATTTTAAATATTTAACATATGCACATTCTCAGATTTCTTTTAAAGATATCTCCTGGGCCTCATTCTATGGCTTAAAATTAATCCCATCTTGTTAAATGCCTTCGCATCATTTTCAGTACGTCTCTGACGCAGGGTCTGGTATAGTTAAGTCAGTCTCGTTTGTCTCCCATAATCGCCTCGTGACACCCAATGAAATCCTCTACTGAGGAAGAATCTCTACGAGCAGACGATCCCATTCACCATGTTTATGCCTCACTGCTTGACAGAAGGACTAAATGATGGAGAATTTTTCCCACATCCTTCACTCGCCTACCAATAGCATCTGGCGTGACCACCACAATTTACTTGGAGCCACTTCTGCATACAAACATTTTGATATTCCTGATTTCGGGAACAAATGATGTTATGCCCTGAGATAAATACAATCCATAGGTTGCTTATTTTCCACCATAATTTTTCCCAATAAGTGATCTACCTCTACCTGGAATGTTCTCCCCATGCCGGTAAAACAAGGGAAACTTATCGGTTGGTGAGTTCACGTGAGGATTCTTTAGTTATAGGGCCGAATCACCTTTCGGGAATTTTTGGGATGTGAAGGAAACAAATATGATTTCATCCTGCTGGAATCATGGAGACCAAGACATGGATATTTTAACGAATACCAAGAAGAGGAGGTGGGGCCGCCATTCCCAAGAGTTCAATACTTCCATACCCGCTAATGCTGGTATCGCATGACTCCACATTTGGTTCCAAATACCGCGGAATTTTATTGACAGATATGATTCAACTGAAATTGATTTTCGATGACTACTCTATGTCGGCCATCGATATATGTCATAAAATCGAGGTAATTTAAGCACCATAATGAACAGGAGTTTCATCCCGCAACCAAATAATCAAAGCATGACAAAGATAACTCTAACAAAATACCTAAAACCGGCCCAGCTGACAGAAAGAAGGTATCACCTGAAGACAAGAAGGAGAATTTGAAAGGCGCGATTTCCACAAAGTCTTCAATAACACCCTCCATTGAACAGCCTTCAAACAATGTATTTGCGGTCGAGATCAAATGACAAGGAGTCAACCCATTCAGACCTGAATTTGGCGTAACACTCCGTGAAGATTGCATCATCGACGGTAATTCCATCACATTAGTCGCACCCAGAATTCAACCGTAAGCACCACAGATCCGTAATAGTGGTTTCTTTTTCATCACGTAAGTGTAACTCCTTGGCCGATTTTATTGAAGGTTTTAAGAACCCCATCTCAAAGAGGTTTCAACAATGGGGATTGCTCAACACCACAACTGAGCACAAGACAGGGTCAAGGACGATCTGATGCCAAACAAGGTCGATTATCACGACCAACCCTGGCGAAGATATGTGATGTTTCACTGGACACCTGATGGCCCTTGGGCTGCAGCCCATTTATGTGGAATCACCATGTTATCTATGAGTCTCACCCCCGTAGTATCATTATTACTCCAGTCTCATATCTACAGGATGAGGGGAAGTCTAAACCCACACCACCTGGGGTTGTTTGCATGGCAGTATCTCTCAATACTTCAGAAATTCATCTTTCTCCACAACTGCTCAAAGGGTGGAATGGCATGATTACCTGCACCAACACCAGCACCTCTGTATCCAACAAGGGAATGACAAGGTTACAACAGCAGAAGATTCTCTACCACCCTAAAATAGCTGCACTGGGTTTAAAAGGAACCTCCACCACAAATGGACAACCTCCAGTAAAACCTGCTGCCACTTCTCTCCAAAGAAGACAAGGCACTCACAAAGACGTGATTCTAATGCTTTTTTCACACCTCTGAATCCCACCTGAATGGATATCATCGCCTCTTATGAGGAAGGATTTGATCCGTGAGGACGGGGCTGTTCACCTTTTCCAAATGGCTCAAAACAGTCTCCTGGCCATTTTGGCAATTTAATTTTGAAGTGTGTTTCACCTGGCCATTTTTCAGGCCTTGAACGAAGTTTTTTCAGATTATAATTCATAATGATAGCTGATTATTCTCAAAATAATCTCCTATGATACCTTTCCAACCCAGAGCTATCGATTTACTAAAATCCTGGAGATCAGATGTTGACAACCGGAAGCGATGCAACCAACTTACTCCAAATCTAAATCACATGGATTCTTGGTGCTTCATCCTTAGGGTTAGCTTGATTTGCCTGAGGACTTTACATTCCCCTGACATAAAATGCCTCCAGATCCCCATAACCATCTTTCATGAATGCTTAGGAATGGCTCACTCTCTAGATGTTTCACCATTCTGAATTTAGTCTTCACTCCTGTATTTTACACTGAGAGATTTATCACTATTGAAACGTAATATCAGACATTCATTCTATGGTTGAACTTCATACATTTTTGTTTATAATATTAATATTGAACATTCTAAGGCATTTTTATTATATCTCACCTCCTGGCTTCTGGGTGGCTGTGAATCTGGATCATGGTGATTTGAGCAGCTCTATTTCTGCATGTCCCCCATGAGGTCCGAGTATAGCTATTTTGGTCTCGAGTTTGTCTCTCTCGAGGAAAACCGCTCTCACACACCAAGAAACCTTCTGCACCAGCTTTAAAGAAAGAAAATCGACTTTTGAGCAAACTGGGATCCTATTCACTGCTTGTTCTGAGAAGTTTCTCACGTGCTAGGGACTAAATGCATTTGAGAATTTTTCCCACATCTCTCAACATACAATAGTGACCCAGTGGAGACATTCACCTGCCTACCACTTGGAGGCACTGCTTCTTCTAAGGTACAGTTTAATTCGATATCTCCCAGATTTAGCTGGGTCAAAGGGCATGCCTCAGATAAATGGCTGGGAACCTATTAGAAGGGCTTTCCTGCTCATAATTTTTCCACATGTGATCACCTTTCTGATTCTTGGCTAGCCTCTCCTCATGCCAAAATGCATTGTGGAAACTTTACTGGTTTAGTTCTGCTAGAGATTCTAGGGAATACATGGGCCTAAGCCCACTAAATTTTTGTGATGCAAAGAAAGGAACAAGATTACCCCTCTGTTGGCACCATGGAGGACCAAAGGATACAGATGGACCACACTAAGAGAGGGGCCAAGGGGCCCAGAGTTAAACTAATACCTTTCCTATACCTTTTATTTCGCTAGGTATCAAAGACTCCATGATTGGTTCAAATGTTTGGGCTCTCAAATACATACATCCCAACCCTAAATGGATTTTCCTGACATCTCATCACTCCTATTTCTATCTATTATGCTTGGCATAAAATCCCATGCACCTTGGGTTGACCATGGAATGTCAGAGTTCGGGTCTCCAAACCCACAACAATCAAAGTATAACAAAGACAAACCTAAATGTAAACAGCCTCCTAAAATTCAAGCCACACAGAAAAAGAAGGGTCAAATATCAGCATGATTTACCTGAGTATCGAAAAGGATTTCCACAAAAGTTCTGGCACACACCTAATGCAAACAACATTTAGTGGTCAGGATCAGAAGACATGGTTTTAACCTTTATTCCAATCCATTCGAAATACCGTAAAGGACATTTACCACTGAATGCAGACCATCAAGTATTGTTCTAATCGCTGTTAATTCAACCTAAGAACCAATGATCCAGAGGGGGAGCCTTTTTCATTCATGGAGTGAAGGGGAATCAACATTTATTGTTGAGGAATGGGTTTTAAGAACTTCATCTGAGGGTCGGCCACAAACTAGCTGGACACAACAACACCCAACACCCTGAGAGCTATATAAAGATTGGTGAATGCCAGCGATCAGATTCTTCTGTTGTCAGATTGTCATAATGGATCCAACCCTTCATGAGAGTATTATGATGTCACCACCTTGATGTTCCGTGGATGTTCTAATGTCACATATGTGGAAACACCATGCCATTTATGAATCTCTCAAATCTCTAGTGTCATTATTACTGGGGGTTCATCTCATGATACCTTCAGAGCTCCTGAATTATTGCCCCATCAAATTGTTGCAATGTAGTATCTCATATTAGAAAATTCATCTTCTCCACATCCGTACAGCGGTGAACATGGATATTCTGAACACCACTGCTGGCCAAAGCACCTTCTATCCAATGTGTAAGGTGTCACAGTACAAACAGCATGAAGATTCCTTCCTGCACATGCACCTTAAATAGTCAGACTGTTTAAAAGGTCCAAACCTTCCACCCAATGTGTCTGCATAAATTTCCACAAACCAAGCAAATACACTTCTCCCAGAAGACAAAGCAACAAGATGTGACCAATAAATGTTTTTTTCCTCTCCCCTGAGAACTCACTGTAATGGAGACCATTGCTTCCTAAGGAGGGAGGATTGATCCAGTGGAGGATTTGGGGCCACTCCATATTTTTCCAAATGGCTCAAAACAAAATTTTCCTCAGCTACTTTGGCACTTACTCATTTTGAAGGTGTTTCACCTCCCAGGGCTAGCTTCGTATTCTAAACAGTTTTTTCTGAAGGAGTGGTTCTACTGATAGCTGCAATGATTGAGTCTCCCAAAATTTAAATCTCCTGGACATACCTTCCATCCAGCCATCACATTTTAAAATCCGGGATCAGATGTAGTTACGACCCTAGTTGATGCACCTAATCCTAATTCAAATGGGGCCCATGACTTGAAGCTTCATCCTCCTAGGGTTAGGGTTTTGGATGTCTAGGACTTTGGCATCTCGATTATTGTAAAAAGGCCTCCAGAGCCTCATTTGTGAACCATATTCTTGCTAATGCAGTAGGCCATCATGATCTTCTTTCTAGATGTTTTCACCATTTGTAGTCTTTCTACCTAGATTTTTGGCAGCTTCAGACATTTATTTCATTAATAACCGCAGGACACCCAGATATCTTGTTTATAATGCACTCACATTTCTTGTTATAATATTTGAATTGTATGCAATATTCCTTTGGCATTTCTTTATTATATCTGCCTTCCATTTCGTGCCAAAATAACTGGATCAAGGTAATTTGCAGTCAGCTTCTTGATCATTTTTTCAAAGGTATGTCCCCTCTATTTGAGGTCCAAGTATAGCGTTGGTCTCGGTCTTGTCTCTGAGGAAAAATTCCGCCAGACACCCAATAAACTCAATGGAGGGAGAAAAAATAACAGAGCAGACGATCCTATCAAAATTAACCTGTACCTCAAAAGTCAATGTGCCTCCAAAGTGGCCACATCCTTCAACGCCTACCAAAAGAATCAGACACATCTTCATCAAACAAACACTTTGGAGGCACCTCGCCTTTCAAGGTACAAGAATTTTGATATTCCATTTGAAGGAACAGATGCATTCCTGTGATAAATGGTTAAATCAAGTAGAAGGTTATTTCTGTTTCAATTTTTCCACAAGGAAAAAGATCACCCTTCTGTAATTCTGTTGGGCTCTCCCATACCAACATTGGTGGGAAACTTACCTGGAGCGTAGTCTCCAATGAGATTCTGAATATGGGGCCTGCTTCCACTAGAATTTTTGGATGCTGTGAAGGAACAAAGACACTGGCTTGGCAACTAGAGACCAGATATGAGATGGACTGCCACTACTTAAAGAGAGGGGCTGCTGAAGTTCTGTGAGTTCACCAATACCTTCCATATCTTATGCACAAAGCTAGGTATCAAAGAATCCGGGAATGATGGAGTTTGGTTCTCAAATACCGGGCTTCACAGCCAAATCCAAAATGAAATGTATTTTCTTGATATCTCATCACTTATACGCTTATCGAGCAGGTCATAAATCGAGTTAAATTACACCATATCAAATGAGTTCTGTCCAATCCACAAAATAACTCA
This sequence comes from Picea sitchensis, assembly GCA_010110895.2. Classification (NCBI taxonomy): domain Eukaryota; kingdom Viridiplantae; phylum Streptophyta; class Pinopsida; order Pinales; family Pinaceae; genus Picea; species Picea sitchensis. The sequence continues at coordinate 19,154 of SNQJ01S0142546.1, forward strand.
AAAGGGCACAAAGATGAATCTCTAACAAACAATTAAAACCAAATTCAGTTTCGTGAGTGAAGGGTCATGAAGACAAAGAAGGACACCTGAAATGGTGCTATTTCCACAAAGCCCCTGGCACAATAATCGAAGGCTGCCGCCTCAAACAACACAGGGCTTTAGATCAGCGATATGAGTCAACCCCATTCAGAATCTATCTGAAATTAGGTAAAAGACAGATCACGGACAGACTCTAATTTTCATTGGTCATGAATCATGAATCCCAACCCAAGAACCAACGATCCAAGAGGGGAGCTTTTCATTCATTGGGAGGGAAGGGGAATCACGATTTTTATTTGCTGATATTAGCCAAGAACTCTCCTATCTCAACAGAGCCTAAACAGCTTGGGATTGCCACAACACCACACCCGCGAAATCGACACAAAGATTGGTGGTTTCACTTGGTTGACTAGATTCTCTGTCACCCAAAGAAGGTCACTATTCAATGATCCAACCTCCAAGGATGAGGTGGACATGATGTTTCCCCAATCTAGATGCCCCAAAGGATGTTCCCTCTCAAATGCCTGTTGAGGAGGGGAAACACCATGTTACCTTGGACAGAGTCTCGACCTATGTCAGCTGGTTACTCCGGGGTCTCATCCTCTTCACAAAGGATACCGAGGGTAGTTCCAACCACTTCTCACCCCCACCCAAAGAGGCTGTGCTGCAGTATCTCATATTAGAAAATTCATCTTCTCCACAACTGTTCAAAGGGTGAATGGCAGATACTGCAGCCTCACCTGCGCCTTCCCAGCCAAAGCACCTTCTATTCCTAAATGTAAGTAGGTTCTATTGCCGGTGTTACAGAAAAGCAGAAGATTCCCTTCCTTACACATGCTTCACCTAAAATTTAGCTGCACTGTTAAAGTGTCCAAACCCTTTCCACCAATGTGTTCTATGGAGCACTTCCACAACCAAGGCATGACTTTCCTAAAGAACATACAACACAAAAGATGCAGATTCAACAAATGCTTTTCGTCACCCCTCGAGTCCAACTAATGGAGACCATTGCTTCCTAAGGAGGGAGACGATCCAAAGTGGATATCTGTAACACCCATCTTTTCTCCAAACAATTAAAATCAGCCTTTCTTCAGCCATTTGCAATTTATTATTTCTATGTGTTTCACTTCCTGGCCATTTTGATGGCCTAAATGAAGGCTTTTCTAGATCGAGGTTCTCAAATGATAGGCCAAAGGCATGATTTATCCCCAAAAAAATGAATCTCCCTCATTATAATTTTCTCCAACGAAGCCATTACCAAAATCCAGATCGATGTCAAAAAGCCACACCTGGAAGGACAACAATCCTGGCCCAACAAATTTACAATAGACTTTGGAAGTCATCTCCTAGGGTTGTGTTTTGGATGTTTAGGACTTCTTTGGCATTCCCCCGACATTGGTAAAAGGGCCTCCGTGAGCCTCATTAGAACTTATATCTTTCATAATGCTATAGTCACGATTCTTCTCTAGATAAGCCGCCACTCATTCTAGCAAAGTCTTCACCAGATTTTACACCATATTTATTTCATTAATAGAAACTGTATTGTTCTATATCCGCCTTTTATGGTTGAATCCTCTGATACATTTCATATAATGATGAACATATGCACATATCTCTGCGGTATTTAATATATCTCCACTCTCATTTTTGTGCCAAAAATAATCCTGATCAGTATCAGAGCAGTTGCCTCGGACATTTAAACAGAACTCACGAGGGTCCAGATAAGCTGGTCCTGTTTGTCTCTCTAGGACAATCATTTCCCATCACCCAGAAACCCTAATGCTAAGAAGCAAGAAACTGGGACTGAGCAAAACTGATTCTATTTCACCCTGTTGTTTGAGTAAGCTCTCAGCTTGTAGGTCAAATGATGGAGAAATTTTTCCTGCATCCCTTCAATGCTCACTAATAGCATCGTGTGCATATTCATCAAGTTTACTAATTGGAGGCAATCTCAGCCTTTCAAGGTACAAAGACTTTGATATTCCCCAGAGTTTGAAGGTCAAATAGATGCATTCTGATAAATGGTTAAATCTACTTGAAGTAAAATTATTTCTCCTTGCCTTGGTTCTTTTCCTATTAAGGAAAGATCACCTTCAAGACTTTATGTTCTCCCCCATGTCAACATTGGTGGAAACTTATCGGTTTTGTGCCTCTACAGAGGATTTAGAATATATGCAAATGGTTCATTCTGGGAATTTTTTGTGGATGCAAGAAAGGAACAAGTGATTACCCTGCTGGCAACTATGAGGACCAAAGATACGAAATGGACCACACCACGGCAAGAGGTGCGGGCCAAGCAGCCCAGAGTTGGCCCTAATACCTCCATACCTTGAGCACTAAGATAGGTATCAAAGACTTCAAACAAAATTTGGTTATGAAATACAATGGAGCTCTACACAGATACATACAAAATGAAATGGAATTTTCCAACATCTCTACTCACTTGTCATTTCTATCGATATGCTAAAATCGAGTTTGGAATTTAGCGACTATAACAAACAGAGTTCTGGCCCTAAATCCAAAATAATCAAAGTATGACAAAGATAACTCAATAAACAAATTTCCTAAACCAAATCAACATGAAAAGAAGGGTCACGGGAAGACAAAGAAGGACACTGAAAATTGTGTGAGTTGCTAAAAGCCTCTCGCACACAACAATCGGGATGAATGTCATTTCAAAACAGCCTACTGTAATAGGATTAAAGACAAGGAGCCAACTCCATTCGTGAATCATTCGAAAATACCTGTAAAAGACAGACACGACAGACCCCCACTGCTAATATCGCTAATCAAGAATTCAACCCGTATTAGAACCAACATCCAAGAGGGGGAGTGCCTTTTTCGACCACGATGTGGGTAAAATGGACCTCGCCTGCATTTTATCATGATAGCCAACCGTGAAGAACTCTATCTCAAATAGAGGTCACAAACAGCTTGGGATTGTCAACAACACCACACCCAGAACCATACAAGATTGGTGGGCCAAGGACTAGATCTCGGTCGCCCAAGAAGGTTGCATCATACTCAAAGATCCAACCCTTCGGGTGGATGAGGCAGGTATTATGTGATGTTTCGCCCCACTGGATGTCTGATGTCTCTTGGGTCACCATGTGGAAACAATCTATGCTATCTTATGAGTCTCAATTCTCAGAGTGTCATTATTACTCCTGGGGCTCATCTCTACAGATACCGTGAGGTAGTTCCAATCCACTTCCACCCAAACAAAGGAAGGGTTGCAAGGCAGACCATTGTAACATCTTCCAATAACTGTCTAAAAGGGTGAAGGAAGGATACCTGCACCACCACAAATGGCCAAAGCAATCTTCATCCATCAGTATGTGACGACAAGGTTGCAAAAGAAGCATGAAGATTCTTCGCATATCAGTCACCTTAAAATAGCCACTGCTTAAAAGGTCCAAACCTTCCGCCTGGCACAAAGTCTGACAAATTACAAACTAAGGGCCTAATTCTCCAAAGAAGATGCTGTACCACCAAGATGATTCAACAAATGCTTTTTCATATCCCCTAGGAACTCAACGAATGGAGACCATTGCTTCCTATGAGGGAGGATTGATCCAGTGGATATCAGCCACCTTAATCTTTTCCAAATGTACTAAAATGTACCGCCATTTTGTACTTACTATTTTAGTGTGTTTTCACTCCTGGGCCATTTTCAGGCCTAAATGGAAGTTTTTTGAGGATCTAGGTTCAATGATAGCCAGCGCACAGATTTAGCTTCTCCCAAATGAATCTCCTCACGATACCTTTCCAACGAAATATCATGCACCTAAAACGAGATCGTGATAAAAAGTTATGACCCCGGAAGTTGATGCACCAACCTACCCAAACTACCCACATGACTTTTGGCACTTCATCTCCTAGGTTAGGCTTTGGATGTCTAGGACTTTGGCATCTGGACATTGTAAAAGGCCTCCGTGAGCCTAATATTGTAAATCCATCTTCATAATGCGAGTAGTCATTTACATCTCTTTCTCGTAGATAATGCCACCATTTTGAATGTAGTCTTTCATCTGATACTTCTATATCATTTCCATTAGAAATCGTATTATCAGATATCCGTTTATGGTTGTATCTCCCTGACATTTTTGTTATAATATTGAATATATGCACATCTCTATGCATTTCTTTTTATTATATCTCCGCCTCATTTCATGCCAAAAATAATCCCATCACTAGGGAGATTAAATCTCAAGAGTAAGGACTCACACGTCCACCATGCTACTTACCTAGGATTTTTCAATTTTGCAAGGATTGTTTTGAAACTTAGTAAGTTAAAGTTAATCAATATTTGTAAAGGACCAAGCTAGTCAACATGTTAAATATTTTCTCAACTTATTAAAAACCATCACACACTTTCACTTCTTGCACACAACATCACCACATACACAAAAAAAAAATTAGACTGTAAACCGCATTGGCGATGTTCTCCCCGCGCCAATAAGTGATCTGGAAGGATCATAAGGGATTCATTTGTTTAGTGAAAGTCTTTTGTTCACACCATTTTTTAATCAATGAGGTTGGCCCATGACCCCAACCTCACATCCAATTTCAAATCCTAAAAGAAACCACTAAACAACACATTTTTAACCTCCGTGAGAAGGAAATACAAAAGAAAAAATTGTAGTCTAAGTTACTATTTTGGGGATAGGTGTTCAAATAACTCCCTATTATCCTTTTCTCATTGAAACTTAGAAAGTTGCAAAATAGGGTACCAAAATCCTTCCAATTAAGTACTCAAACATCATAAGGCGGGGAGACACCCTTGAAGGGTCAATGTCCAAGGTGAATGTGTTCGCGTTCTCTGCCTCCTTGGGTCGCCCAACCCTTGGAAAGCATCCAACCTATGACCGATTTCTGAGGTAGAAAATCTAAATGTCATGCTTGATCAAGGTAACTTAGTGTCCAAATATAGGTTTTATCTACCCAGGTGGTGGTTGTGGGCTGCAATCACACTGTAATCATATTTTGAATGTCTATTGGGAAATGTCGCCAGTCCTTTTGAGATATGCCCCCTTCACTCCTCATTATAACTGATTATTCATACCTTCACTAAATCCTCTTTTGGTGGATTCATGCCCCTCTATTTAGTGCTTTTGGAAGGCCTGGTGCTTTTTGAGAGGAAGGATGATAGGCTTTTAGGACACATGTTTTTTGTTTCATTTTATTCCCCGCGTGGATAATGCCCAAACCATCTTACATTGTTACTAGTTTATGTATGATTACCATTGATTGATTACACACAGTTGTCAAAAACATTGTTGAGATAGTCCACATTTACCAAATCACTTGTTCCTTTATTCTTCTCACTACTAAGTGCACACATTCACATATAGTCCAGAATCATAGGGGAACCAAAACATCCCCATCATTCTAGACGTTTGAACAACCTCCCCCCAATCTTGGGAGGTGTTCCCAATTTGGCT
>SNQJ01S0142547.1:0-16999 GCA_010110895.2 Picea sitchensis
GGTACAGGTTGGTGCATGGTTGATGCACTTTTTTATGGTACAAGTTGATTACATGTTGATTGGTACAGGTTTACAATAGTATATCTCACAGTGATAGTGTGACATTGGTTCCATCATTCTACTTTTAGGTCAGGGTGGTTTCATGGGGCAAGGACATGTGGTTATAGCCACCTTCTGGTTGTAGCCAGAGAACATAGGGGGTTGTAGCCTCATTCATGTTGTATCCTGAGAAACTACGGGGTTGTAGCCTCCTTCTAGTTGTAGCTGGAGAATTGGGGAGTTGGAGCTTCCTTCAGGTTGTAGCCTAAGAAACTAGGGGGTTGGAGCCTCCTTCCAGTTGCAGTTGGAAAAAAAAGGAAGTTGGTGCTTCCAATGAATGTAATTATTAAAGACATATAAGAAAAAGAATTATGTGGTTTTCTCTCGCTTTGGGTTTCCACGTAAAACACTGGTGTACTGTGTATGTGTATGATTTCTCATTTGTTCATTATTTATTTACTCTGCAACTATTGGATGATAATGATACATTGATATAACACTTTCATTTTATGGTGAAAAAAGATTAAATTTCTCTATTACTGATTCACCCCCCTCTCAGTAATACAACATTGCACACTCAAGGGAAACTCATCAATAACATCTGTCAATACAAAGATATCAAATAACATAACACCATAACCCATCATCATCATTATAAGAATCCATAAGCGAACAAACAACCATATACTAAAACTGGATCACTTGCATGCAAGTGTCCTCAAAGAATAAGTCAATAACATGTGCTCACAAGAGTTGGATGTTACATACACCCCCTCTTGTTTTAAACTTCGTCCCTAAGTTTCATAGTACATAAATGTAGTAAATAAAGAATTTGACGAGATCTAAATGTCTAATTATCAAACAAATAAGGAAACTACTGGTGCATATCATATGTGTCCTCCCATGTAGCCGAGTGTGGACTGTAATTGTCCCACTGGACCTTGACCTGATCGACTATTCAATGTCGCAGCTGTCAAATGCGATGGTCCAAAATGTGGATTGGCTCCACCATGAGCACACCCTTGTCCGACACCTATAAGGAACTCATTTCAATCACATGTGTATGATCACTAACATAATGTCTCAAAACAGATACATGCAAAACATCGTGCATACGCCTCAAAGAATCAGGAAAGGCTAATCGATAGGCCACATGCCCTTTATTTTCCACCACTTTGAAAGGTCCCACAAAAATAGGAGAGATTTTAGCACCCTTTCCAAAATTGATCGAACTCTTGTGTGGTTTCACCCGCAAGAAGACTCGATCACCAACTTCATAACTACGTTCAACATAATGCTCATCAGCATAAATCTTCTGCCGATCTTGTGCTTCTTTAATCATTTGCATTTGTTCTTCCATTTCTTGGATCGCTTCTAGTCCTACTAGGAACCTATCCTCAAGTCGATCCCAACTCAAAGGCGTCTGACACGGTCGCCCATAAAGAAACTTGAATGGCGCCATCTTAATGGTGCTTTGATAGCTATTGTTGTATGCAAACTCTACTAGTGGCAAGAAATCTTCCCAACGCTTCTGTTGGTCAATCACGTACATATGAAACATATCTTCCATGATTTGGTTCATTATTTTTGTATTCCCATCTGTCTTCAGGTCATACACGGTACTAAAGTTAAGTTAGGTTCCCAAGGCCTCTTGGAAACTAGTCCAAAATCGTCTTGTAAAAACTGATCCTTGATCGGATATGATCCTTTTTGGCATGCCATGCAATCTCACAATATCACTAATAAAAACTCTAGCTATGTCTGGCGCATGATATGTCATATGCATAGGGATAAAATGTGCACTCTTCATCAGAGTTTCAACTACAACGAAAATCAAGTTGTACCTCCTTGCCGTTAGCGACAATCCCATAATGAAGTCCATCAAAATGACCTCCCATTTCGATTATGAAATAGCCTGTGGTTGTAGTAATCCTGCCAGATTTCTATGTTCACCCTTCACTTACTGACATTCTAGACATCGTGCCGAGTAGTTGAGTATGTCCACCTTCATTCCTTTCCAGAAGAATAAGGGCTTAAGGTCTGCCCTCATATTCGTGACTCCTGGATGAGCCATGTACACTACTCTATGAGCTTCGTTTAAGATCAAACTTCTCAACTCGTCATTAGGCGGTACGTAAATCTATTTATTATACCTCATCAATTTGTCGTTGTCCAAAGCATATCCTTCAAATTTTGGTACCAACATGGTGTCTTATCTAATATTTTCCCTAACCTATTTATACTAGTCATCGACGCGTTGTATAGTTATAATCCTTTCTCAAAGATTCATTTGAAGAGGTATCACCAAAAATATGCGTGGTATCCGACTCAATGCATCTTCCACTCTATTCATTGTTCCTTTTATGCAGGTAATCTCAAAATCATACTCACTAAGAAGTTCTAACCAATGCCTTTGTCGCGCATTCAAGTCTCTTTGTGTAAAAATGTGTTGCAAACCATAGTGGTCTATTTTCAGTTTGAATTTCTATCCAATCAGGTACTGCCTCCACACTCTCAGGGCATACATAATGGCCAACAACTCCAAATCGTGCATCATGTAGTTCTCCTCATACTTTCTTAACTTCCTTGAGATGTAATAAATCACTCAACCGTCTTTCATCGGGACTCTGCCTAAGCCTTCCTTGGATGCCTCTGTGCATACCAAGAATTCCTTGTCCATGTCAGGGACTTTTAGTATCGAAGTTGTTGTCAACATCTCCTTGAGCCTTCGAAATTCTTCCGCGCATTTATCGGTCCATACAAACTTCTTGTTTGTCTTCTACAATTCCGTGATCATATTTTCTATCTTCAAAAAACCTTCGATGAACCGTCAATTATATCTAGCTAAACCCATGAAGCTATGTAATTATGGTACATTCGTCAGTGCAAGCCATTCCATAATAGCCTCTACCTTCGTTGGATCCACAACGATGCCTTCACTAGAGATAACATGCCCCAAATAATGAATCCTTGATTGATAAAAATATCATTTCAATAGTTTCTCGTATAATTTGTTCTCTCGTAAACACTGTAATACCAAGCGCAAATGTTTGTCATGTGCTTCCATTGTTCGAGAATATATCAATATGTCGTCAATGAATACTTGAAAAAACTTGTCCAAGTATTCGTAGAACACCCCATTCATCAATCTCATGAATACCCCTAGGTTGTTTTTCAGTCAAAACGGTAAAATGGTAAACTCGTAATGCCCAAACCTTGTCTTGAATGAAGTCTTAGGAATGTCTTCCTCCTTGATCCGTAACTGGTGATATCCTGATCTCAAGTCGATCTTCGAAAACACCGTCACGCCTTTCATTTTGTCAAACAATTTGTCTATTCTTAGAAATGGATAATGGTTCTTGATTGTGGCCTTGCTCAATTGAAGATATTCAATGTAGAGTATCCACAACCCATCCTTCTTCCATATGAAAATAACAGGCACGCCCCAAGGTGACACACTTGGATGTATAATTCCTAGGTCCAACAACTCCTTCAGTTTCATTTTCAACTCCTGTAACTCATGGGTCGACATCCGATAAGGCATTCTTGCTATCGGTTTAGTTCTAGGTTTTAATTCGATGGTAAATTCAAGCTCTCTCTCAGGAAACAAACCTGACAACTCTTCTAGGAACACATTTGCAAACTCTTGTACCATCAGAAGGTTTTCTAATCCTTCTGCCATGTCCTTGTCATTTAGTTCTTAGATTTCATATATATTTCATCCCTTGCGCATGCTCTTCCATAGTTTAAGGGAAGAAATGAAATTTAGGGAAAATCCCTTGTTTCTTCCTACAATCACCCATCTTTGTCCCTCATCATCGGTCAAACTCAACCGTTTCTTCTTACAGTTGAGTATCTCATCATATGATTCCAACTAGTCCATACCTATCACGACGTCATAAGATCTTAAGATCGTGACGTACAGGTTGGAATTCATTACAAAATCTCCCAGGTTGAGGCTACAATGCGTAACATTTCCTCCAACATTCTTCTTGGCTCCCGAAGTCATTTCCACGTAGCTAAACTCATCCTGTTCGACTTCCTTTACCTTAATTATTTTTAGCACTGCACCATAAATAAATATCTCTGTAGCACCTGGATCTATCAAAATACTAAAGGTTTGGTCAACAATGGTACGTGACGTCTCGAGCATAGTAGACTGGTGCTTGGCCTAGCGGTTATTCATTGCTGCATGAATCTTGTGGGCCTTGCCCAAATATCCTACTGTAGTGTGTCCAACTGACCCAACCTCTCTAGCCCTCTCAACAAGACAATCACACTGGTAATGTGGATCTCCACATGTCCAACATTTGGTCTTCGGTCCAGTACTCCTGGTCCCTGAAGTAGAATATGCTGGCCCACCAACTTGAAACCCTAGTCTATTATGTTAAACAAGCCAAAATTGTTGTTGTTGCAGATGTTGCTACTGCTAGTGTTATGGTCCTTTGTAGGGACTCCATTGCTAAGGCACCGATCATCGTGGTTTCATGAACGTGGATCCTCTCAGAGTACCTCGACACCTTGATGTATGTCTAGCTGGTGTCTGATGCTGTTGCGCACCATATTTTTCCTGTCCCTTCGGTCTCACATGAGTCCTACTCTGACCCTCACTGATCAGTTATTCCTTAGCTATGAGGGCCTTTTGGACTTCATAGTGCAACATCTGGGGCATTAGGATCCTCACATTTGCACGAATGTTGACATTAAGTTTGAACATAAACATTTTAACCTTGAGCTTCTCAGTGTTCAGATGTGGAGCATACCTAAGAAACTCCATGAATTGGGCCTCATACTCGGGCATCGTACGACTGCCCTGTGAAAAGGCGTTGAACTCATTAAGTTGGCACTCAATGAAGTCATTTGACAAATACCTCTCCCAGAATTACTCCTCGAATAGTTCCCATGACACGTCTTCGACGACCATGTTCAGTTGTGGAAGGAGTGTCTTCCACTATAGAAGAGCGTTGCCCTTCAGCTGAAATACCACCAAGCAGACTTTCATGTTGGAGGTGTAGTCACGAAGTGCGAAGCACATCGCCATGTTCTCCAACCATGCCTCGATGGCTATGCCATCTGTGGCACCTAATAACTTGAGAAACTTGACCTTCTCGAGTTCTCTATGAACGCTACCAGTACCAGCCAGGGCACACTGTGGACCCTCAAGGGGTACAGGAGCCTTGGCATCATCTCTATATAGACGTTTAATCAAGGCCTCTGACATCCTCTGAAAGGACCTCACCAACCCAATCACATCCCCCACAACAATTTGCTCATGTCCAATGAATTTTTCTTCTCCTTGGGGGTTAGACTCCTCTGACATGGATGTTACTAGAGGCCTTGCACCTCCTCCCCTAGCACCATGTCGTCTTCATCCGCGACATCCTCTAACCATGATTACCTGTAAGGACACAATTTAATTTAATTAGTGATAATTTATTAATCAAGTTTTTAATACAGTAGAAGGCGTAATGATCCCAAGTCGCGGGGTTGAACCAACTTTGATACCATATGTAACGACCCTCCATTACGCCTAAGAAAAAATGAAGCACCAAAGGTAATTTTTTTTAAAGCATTAGTAATTTGTGTCAACACATAATTCAACAACGCATAATCAACATCATCATAATTAAAGGAATTAGAAGCGTCTCATCATCATAATCAAATAACGTCGCAACTGATGCATCAACATATTTAGTAAAGACATATAATCAACACATCATCATAATTGAATAACGACACAAAATTGAAATCATCATGAATGGCAATGCAAGATCATCTCATCACGATCAACTGGAATCATCAATACTTTAATCACTCAACTCATCACATAAAGATAATCATCAGATAACACAAGGATAACATGAGATAAAATAACGATAACATAAGAATTATAAAGATAACATAAGAATGACGTAAAGATACTACCCACCCAACTTGCCCTGCAAGGTTAGGACCTCCAGGACACATACGCAATGCTCACGTCTAGGATCCAATTGATTTTGACCATTTAAAGTCTCAGGTTTGGCAACTATTCTGAGGAACAAGGAGGTTTCTAAATCCCACTAATACAATCAATTTGCAATCAACTAGATCAATCAAACAACCTAAACATCAATTATTCAAGCGTAAGGGTCATCATCAACTTGTCATCATACATCACATCTAATTCATGGTGCACAAGTATTTTAATTATTTAATCACAACATAATCCAATGCGCAAGGTAATCATCTTATTTTAACCAGTGCAAGAGATCACAACACTTAATCAATCAATTTAAAACCGAAATAAGTAGCTACATATCCATGAGTCCAACAAATCTCCATTCATTTTTCCATTTTTAATAATACTTTTAATATTGTGCACATATTGATCTATGATAAAATTAAAGTAGATAGACATATAAATATAATTAATATTCTAAACACAAAGATTCTCTTTATATGTATTCTATTTTTTCTTGTCTCGACATATGTCTAAATTATAAATTAGTAGAGGTGTTTTAATTCTACTATAATTCAATTAAATAAATAAAATCTTAAATTAATAAAGGTGCTTTATTTCTACTATRATTCTTTATCACCTAGCCCATTTAAAATAATAAAAGTAAACTTGTTTGATTAGGTTGAGACACCTAGACCTAGGATAAAACTTGATCTCCTACCTCGAGGACTTGTTGAACTTTATATATATATACTTGAGGACCTCGTTAAACTTTATATATATATATATATAAAGAAAAGGGTGGAATAAAGTGTCAAGTAATACTTGTATAAACATTTAGTTGCCACCATATAAATAAATGATGAACACAAAAACCGGGTTAATAAAAAGCGTTGAATTAAAACACTAAGAAATACTTTTAATAATAAAATATTGAGCAATACCTTTAATATGAATCAAATAATTGAAATGAAATCACTGGGCTCAGTCTTCGAGACTGAAATGAATTTAAGATGCATATGGAATTGGAATTTTGGTCCTAGACACTTATAATGCAAAAAAATGAGATATTCGATTGAGAGAGACGCTTAGGGGAAATTCGTTGGCATCTATGGAGAAATAAAGAAGACCTATGGTGGTAAAAAAAAAACTGAATTGACGACACCTTATGAATAATATATAAATAACGTCTGAGCTAGAATACCATAATGCCTTGCATTAGAATGAATGGTACATTTTGTTTTTCTTAAGTGCTCAGGGAGAATAAGTCGGCATGAAATTTTTGCATTGGATTCCACCGAATGGGAGAAAATATCTGTGCAGAAACATAGGGAAGCAAAGTAAAATTTTAAGGTAGGAAACACGTATAAGTAACACCCACCCTCGTGTAGTTGTATGTTCATACTGCAAATGATAGAATTATCCCACCTCAATGTTGGCAGGCAAAGGTGCATTCAAGGAACTTAACGTTTGAAAATAAGGAAATTATGAAAAACTTCATAAACTTGGGAATTGAATTTTTAGGTCTCTCAGCACTACCATATCCTTAAATATTAAGCTTGCCTCAGTCCTCTAATATTAAACCTAGGAAATTTTGTTTATGAGGATCAATTTTTTTGACATTTTAAATAGTTATGCTCGTTGTATATGAACTAAAATGTTATTCAAGCGATCATATTTTATGGCTTGACTTGACATCACAGAAAGTGCCTTGCTTTGTGGATGCATAGTTCATGAGGTAAGTATATTCACCTTCACACCATGGTATCGATGCGTAAATTCAAAGCGTAAAATTTAACTCCGAGTAAGGCGTGATGTTGGACATATCGATAGTTTTATTTTTGTGAGGGGTGAACAATACCACAATTAAGAGAGTGATACAAAGAGAACCACCGAGATAATATGTGAAGTAAATCGCAGAGAACCACAAGAGACATCTGTTGAGAGAGAGAAAAAAATCATTCACAGAGGTTAAATGGAGCTTAAGCATTGGTTAGAGGCACCCACACCTGGATATTGTTTTCTTATTAAAACCTTGAGGTTGCTGAGCGAATCGACCAAGGAAAGTCAAATCTATGAACTGGGATAACAGTGTGGCTCAACGAGGTAACAATAGATTGAGCTTCTCCATTTACTGAATCATTGGTATTCAAATTTTACATAGAAATACTACAACATTACTAGACGTAGGTACACATGTATAGGTAAAATTTTCCTAGCCAGGCGTTGGCGCATTACAGTATAACTTAAAAGATAAATGAGTATAGAAGAGTCTTAAGTTCTAATAATAGATGTATTGCACAAATTATTATTCCAATATAGGCTGAATCAAATTTCTTCATTTAAAAATACATTCATATTATACAAGTTTAGAATCGAAGGAAATCTATTAAAAATTCTAATCAACACTAGTATAACAATTATCAAACACTGTAACGAATGAATATGGGTCTTACAGACGTTCTTCAACGACTAACATCTCTTCCTTCCTCTCTCTTGCTAATCATCGAGACTTCACCGATACCTCTCAATCAACCTTGGGGGTACTCCTCTTCCCCCTTATCCCCCCGAGCCGCAAAGGGGCCACGCAAAACCACAACCAGAGTACTCTATCTCCAAGCTCACCTCGCAGGGTAGAGCTACCACTCTCTTTCTCAAGCTGGGTATCCCAATTCTCACAAGTAAAACCAAATCAAAATTTCTGCAGCATAACCTTACTCATACCAGTCATCCCCCATTCCTTCTCTCAACCATTTCCTTTATAGAATTTTTCTTAGTGAGCACTTGCCATTTGCACATTAATTTTTTTTGTTTTTCTTTTAAATTAATGAGGAATTACTCCCCCCATACACTTGTCACCCGTTCCTTTAGTTGCACCAATAAATCCACAATTTAATTAAACTAAATGCCAATTTCCATCAACCATCCTAAAAGCGTTCCTAAAATCACTCCTATCTATCCCTTTATTCCCTCTATTTCCCCTTTAATGATTGACTCCTTTCTAAAAATGAGTTGTGTTTAATTTAGGAAAGTTCTTTAGTTAGACTAGACCAGATAACTTTCTATGCTTACACATTTATGCTTTATTCCTTTCTCAATTAAAATTCTAATTCAGTATTTACTTGCACAAGTGTATTGATCATTCCTTAGGATTTGCTTTTATTTTCATTGATTTTTAATTTGATTTATTTCATCCCCTCATCATTTAATTTTATTTTTTTTGTCTTCTCACTCACTTAGACTTAGGCTTAGTTAAATATTTATTTGCAAACACCTAGACCCTTAGGGATTATGCTTAATAAATTCATTCTTTAGTTTATTAATTAATCAATTAATTAATTCGGCAAGTGCTCAAGGTTTTAAGGTTTAACATTCTCTCAAGTTTTCTAGGCCACCTAGATTCATTGAATCATTTTTTTTTATACTGCGATGTGCCCTTCAAGACACACTTCATGCTCCAAGGGTGCCACCTGCCCTTGATTCAAATTTTAATTATGTGACGTGCCCTTCAAGACACACAATGTTGTCCAAGGGTGCCACTCTCCTTTGACTTGTTTTGATAGTTGTCCAACCCTTGGATTCAATACTCCATTCATGCGACCTTGTGAGATACTAAGGGCCTCTAAGTAATAAGGACCCATGCCTTATTTCATGCCCCTTAGAATCTTTGTGAGTGACTGTCTCAGTATTCCCTCATGACATCGTGGATCTCTCAAACTAGGTAATCATTAAACTGCAATTTGAGCCATGTTGGGAGTGCTAGTAGGTTGTGGCAGGGTTGCCGCCACATCTCTCCCCCAATATCTGGTTGTTGTGCATGGCCCCTTTAATCCTTATGTGATTCTGATTAGCAAGAAATCCCCAGCCTACATCCATTAATGAAACATTGTCAATGATACATAAAAAACATCATAATATACCCGATCATATGTCACATATGCATAAATAAAAATACCCAAACCAATATAGGCCACTCCCTGACTCGATATGGAGTCCAAGGAGGTCCATTGATTCCAGTGACATCCTCAATATGTCAAGTGTCCTGCACACTCAGGGGGAACTCGTCAATAACATCTATCAATACAAAGATATCAATTAATGTAACATCATAACCCATCAACATCATCATAAGAGGATAAACGAACAAACAACCATATACTAAAACCAGATCACTTGCATGCAAGTGTCCTCAAAGAATAAGTCAATAACATGTGATCGCAAGAGCAGGATGTTACATCACCTAACAATCTACAACATAAAAAATAACTAGTTAATATAAGTAATAATAATCATAAATATTGTATCCTTAATTTACACATTAATTGACACTAA
This sequence comes from Picea sitchensis, assembly GCA_010110895.2. Taxonomy (NCBI): domain Eukaryota; kingdom Viridiplantae; phylum Streptophyta; class Pinopsida; order Pinales; family Pinaceae; genus Picea; species Picea sitchensis. The sequence goes on from SNQJ01S0142547.1 coordinate 10,313, forward strand.
AAATAAAGAAAAATAAAGTCGACCTTTACGTATAATATGTGGCGAATTATATTATGTACCTTAGGATCTGTTTGAGACAAGTGTTTGAAAAACCATTGAATACCTCAAATTCCACCAACAACATTATAGAAAAGAGAACATTTGTTCTTGATCCTTCATAATGGGGTTGTTTTACCTTCTCAAGCAGAGGTACATCATGAATATTATCATTTTTTTCCTAATCGATAGGAACAAAGATGTCCTGGATCAATCTATTTGTCTCATTATATGGCTCAAAAATATTATTGGTGTCATGTTCTTCCATAGGATTGAATTGATCTTCAATATCCATACCATCTTCCACATCTTGCAAAATATTATTTCTAGTACTACTAGCCAGATATTTATCTGATGACAAACACCTATGAGTATTTATCTTTATAATTACAAACAACCAATAACATTAGTGTATATAAAAAATTAAAAGGAAATAAATTTTTATAAATATAATCAATACGAAGGCATATATAATGAACGAATTACCATGGGACGATATGTATGCCCCCCTTCACAATTCCCATACCTCCAACAATGTCTTTCAATTTGTTTCCTTAAAAGTCTTCTTTTATTCAAGCCCCTACATTGATTGTAAGGGCAATAACATTTCCCATCACCCTGTTATTTCAAGGGAAATAACATTTCCCATCACCCTGTGCCTCCAATATTCCCCTTAACCTAGCAAGTTCCCTTTCATTCTCTTTAGGTGTTGGCATTGAGATTTCCTATATTTACAACAAAATCCACTGAAGCAATATAAGTACAATATATGAATATATTCTTACGATACAAATGTCATCAAATATTGACCCCATATGTACTGGAGAATTAAGTCATTGTCGTCATAAATTTATTAAAGGTTATAACAATTGTCAACAATTAATCAACAAATCAAAACCATACATTTTTACCACATAAGTTCCAAAGTTTTAGTATAATCATGTAATAAAATCAAACAATAAAAGAAACCTAGACCAAGACAAATTGTATAGTAATTAAATGGAATTTAGTAGACATGTTCATACATGTTTCTTAGGAAACAATATGTGTCCCAAAATATAAGAGGGTCTAAGATTAGGGATCCAATGTGGGTATTTAAAAACGAGACAAAGTAACATTAAAAATTTGTAACCTTCAAAGTACAAAATCATAGCTATGTAGATCAATAATTGGATCTTAGGCAAGTAGCACATAGAAAAAAGACTAATAATTCATGTAACGAACAGTGACCATAAAATTGTTTTATAACCATCGCACCTACAAAACAATAGTCGAAATCACTCACTCGCATCAGTCTTCCGACGAAAGTTGACTATGTCAAAGTTGACCAAGTCAGTGTCTGTTAAACTGTTTTCAAACAGGTAGTTGACCTTATATAGGTTCATCGATACATAGAAGAACTATCGTCACAAGATCGACATATATAGAAGTTCGTCGCAAGTATGATGTTCATCAGGGTGCTCAAAAAAATGATTATAATTTTAATATTATGTCATAATTTGTGACGATATGATTAATTTTATCCTTATCATCGGAAGGTTTTGTCAAATTTTGACCCCATATGTAGTAGTGCAACAAAATTGATAGCATAAATTTGTAAAAATGACATCTAAATTGTTGTGAAATAATTTGATAAGAATATATCTAAATGACACAAAAATGTTGGAGAAACACATATATGTTGTTTTAGAGTCCAAGGGATTATCTCAATTTGTTTTCATTAATGTTGTTGGAATTTGGCTAGTTCTTTACCAAACTTGGGCAAGGTGCATTGGTCCATGTCAATGATTTTACTAGGGATGCCATCTAAGAATGTGAGAAAGCATCCCTTGGGTTTCCTCATGAGGTTTTCCTTGGGAAAAAATGTTTTCTTAAATATCATGGAATAATGACAACAATGTGGTGTAGTTGGGGCATCATGGGTCCGACTAAAACATAACTTTACATTTCACAAACTACGAATAATAGTCTACAATTTATTTGGTTATAAAAATGTATCAATTATGTATTGAAATAATCTTAAAATACATTGATAGTAAATAAAACTAGATAACATAGTTAAAAGGGAATATGAATACTCATTGACATTAACATAATAACCAATATATGTATAGATTACATTCTAGATCCCTAATTCTCTATTTGGGTTATAAAATCTCTCTACAACCCTAATTATCACTTACTAAATGGCCAAGTTCCCAATCCCAATGGTTTCCATCCCATTTATAGTGGAAATTATTGTTCATCTTCTAATAAATTCATCAACTACTTCTTTGGACTCCTCATATTTCAATGATTTTGATAACTATTATAAATTTCTAGCACTTATAACTACATCTTACATTGTGACTCTTCAATTTCCTTTGGTTCACTCATTGTTATGAATGGATTTGTCATGACATATTCTCATTGTACTCTTCCTCCTATCATACTTATATAGACATAATATGTTTTTCAACTTTCCATTCCCTCTTTTCCCATGTTCTTGGACTATGCACTATTCTTACACTCTCTTGCATTTGTGCTTAACTTCTTAAGTACACTTTCATTTATATTTAGAATTGGTAGGGATGCTCTTGCATTAATTTCTTATTGTGATTAAAATAAATCATGTCATCTATTGATCCTTCATATATATTTCTTTTGTAATTTCTTTCCCATGGTGAATTATTTGTTCTCATGCTTATAAATCCATGTCCTGTCTACATCCAAGTTTCTCTTCCACTTAACCAAATATTTCTTATATTTTTTGGTTCACATCTTGATCATTTTTCATCCAATACTCTCTCAATCTCATATGGCTTCTTTCTCGACATGGTTTTTGCACAAATAATTCTTGATGCTTCTTTTTTTTTTAATTTTTTCTTCATCTATGATAGTTTAACCTTATATGTATCATTTAAATCTACAACATTGAATATGTATGGTATCTACTCAAAATATTTTGGGATCTCAACTTCATATACATTGTCACCAAACTTCTCAATACTACATGGTTCAATCTTCTTCACATTAAATGTATTGTGCCAACCCTTGGGATAATTATATTTTTCCAAATTCACCATATCCAAATCATCAACTTAAATGAATTAAAGTTTCTCCAGGTATCATTGAGTCTGACTCTTTTATCCTTCAACATGTTTTAGATTCATGCATACACTTTCTCTATTTACTCCGTAAATGCCTCTACACCATCACTCATGTACATGTTGATCAATACATTTACTAAGGCTACTACTCTTAGATTCTTCCCTTAGAAAATATTAAAAGGTGAAAATCCAATCAACCTACTTACACAACTATTGCGTGTAAAATCAATGTGCATTAAACCCAAACCCCACTATTTTTTCTTGTCTTTTTGTAAACATTTAAAAGAAATTTCGAGACTTTGATTCACTACCTTTGTATGTCCATTGATTTGAGGGTGATATGTTGAAGAATATTTCCACTGTGTCTCCATCTTCATTCATGTTTCCCTCAAAAAAACAAAAACTAAGAACTTTATCTGATATGATTGTCTTTGGTAACCAATGAAATCACACCACCTCATTGAAAACCATATTTTCATGATACTTTGCATCATAGGTCTTCTTAAAAAGGCATGGGCTATGCCATCTCTTAAAATATATTAACCACAACAAACTTTCTATCAAATGTATGGTTGATAATGGTGTGTATAATATTGTGTTTAATTTACACCCTTATCCATTTGAAAAATGTTGCACCAAGCAACAAACTAGTTGACCTCGTTCTACATACTTGGAAAATAATATCTCATCTAGTAAACTCTAGATATTTTCATTCCCAAAGTGACCTCCTATTTGATTGTTGTTCAACTCTCTTATCAAATTATCCTACATCAATGCTTTCGGGGGAGAACTCCCCTACAATAGTAGGCTTACTGTAGCATACCAATGACCGTACAAGAACAAATTCCATAAGGAATGATTAACAAATATATTATAACTGAATTTAAAGGAAATAACTAACTGTTGGGAGAAAGAGAAATATTAACTCACTAGGATTCCAATGGTTGATGTCGTTCCTGATTGTCGGAGCCTCTTCGCTCTTTTCCAATGGTTCCTCTACAACCTGCAAGAACCTTAAGCAAGCATGCCTATATAGATAGGTAGTTATACTGATAACTACATGTTAGTCATATGAAAAATGATAGAAAGATAAAAAAAAATTAGTATTCTATGAAGAATATATAAAAGAATTGCATATTTAAACAATACCAAAATAAAACACTTCGAAGGAATTATTTTATATATTATTTATGAACAACAATTAGGTAGTTATCGATTTTACCTGTCTGATGCAACACTGCCCGTTTGAAAGAGATCCCATATTCCTCCATTTGGCTCCTACTATAAGGATTGTCTTTGACTCTAAATTCACCACATACCTAAAGACAATATCTGGGATACTCTTCTTCAAATAGTTTGGTGATCAGAAGGAGGTTGGAAACAAGGGTTTCCAGGTCCAAAAACTAGCAGCAACAAGCATATATATGCACTTACAAACTCAGTGGGTATATCCAAATAGGTGTTTTATTTAGGTGTGAAAGCAATAATTAGTTAGTGAGGGTGAAGGTCACTAGAACCCAATCTAAGGACAACAACCAACACAAAAACAAGTCATAAAACTCAATCTCTGAGGTGGGCATACCCATGCTCAGGTGTGATAATAAGCATGGCCACCAATCAAGTACATTGTTTATCAATGAAGAATGTGTATAGAAAGAAATGATCATGGACACAAAAGAGATACATGGTGGATCCATGTCAAACAAATATCATATCCATGAAAGAGATACACAGTGGATCTATGTCTCAAAATCAATGAAGGATATATGGGGCAAGAGCTGGATAACTGATCTTTCATGTGTACCGATGTGAGGAGTGGTACTCTCCAATCGAAACTTGAGAAACAACATAGAAGAGGTGATAATACTACAATCCCAAGGTCTCAAATCAATTGTTGTGGTACGATTCTATACCATGCGAATAGATATGTTGAAGTCAAACAAAGTGAGACACCATTTTATTATCGGTCATTGATGCATACCATTAACAAATGTGATACAACCCATCAATAATGATAATGGGCATCAAGGTACCTAGTACAATATAACAAGTGTGAATAGATGATATGATGTCGAACACCTGGTAGAGTCTACCGGTCATGGGACATTAATGTATTCTCTTAGTATATAGTGAAAGAACCTGCCACTGATGAATGCAAGCCCCAAGGTACTAATAAAGACTCTAGACCCATTTCCAAAAGAAAGATGTGTTGAATTCGATAGGAAAATATCCACTGGAAGGAGGGCATCAATGCATCCCCCATCATTCAATATGAGTAGCAGAAGGACAAAGATTTGGAAGGAATTGGATGAAGTATTGAATGGACCACCACAAAATACATCTCCTGCATGCAACAGATCTAAATACCGCATGAAAGAGACCCTCTAAATAAAAACCAATAATGAATATTTCCAACAAAGACAAGGAAACCACTTAGTCAATGACCAATGAGGGAATGTCATCTTCTAAGCAAAAGGTCACCTATCAATGATGTAAATAGATCTAGGGTGTGACTCTATGTCAAACTCTCATAGAAATGTGTCATTGTCGATAAGATATTAACCCACAAACATGAAGTCAATGGGTCCCTTGCATACTAGCATGAGTATAGGACAACAATAATTTTTATTATGAGAAGTACTTGACACACATGAAGGCCAACTTTTAAAGCTAAGAATTATGTGGAATGGTAGACAAGATAAAACTTCCTCTAAGAAAAAGAATAATACAATATGTGACTTAGGAAACATGAAATGAAAATGAACATTGACATAAGTCTATGATGTAGGAGGAAACACGAGACTATGCATATTGACTGGAAGAATGACCAGTCGGAGGAGTAACAAATTTGTGTAACTAGTCCAGTTTTGTAAAGTCATACTAACCCAAATTGTTGAGACCAGACTCAAAACTTTGTGCTTTGTTCAGAGGTGACTCGACTACTGCCAATAATGGTAAATAAGACTCATTCCCATGCTCTTTTTTATTATTTTATTTTTTTTGTCTTTTTCATATTAGAAAGTCTGAAAAAAGAGTAAAAGAATGCTATAATATAGTGGAGGAAATGAGTGTCACAGATAAGAAAACTAGTTCCAAGCATAAGGAACATACCTATGCTTAATGCAAGGAGTCATGTATAGGATATGGACACTCAAGGGAATGTTTCCTCCAGGGATACATGTGTCAATTCGCAAAACAAAGATTGCAAGGAAAAAAACTGATGAGGATGCATAAGAGGCTAAAGAAAAGCAAGTTGAAGACGACATTAGACTCAAAAGTGGAAGCAACTGAATGCAATGTAGTATTACAACTCAACACATAAATGAGGGATCCCCATGGGTATTGGCCAGAAAAATATTGAGAATAATATATGAGGCTTCAATGAAAAGTCATGGTAGGGACTAAACAGGGTTGTAGAGCCCATGAAAGTACTTCAACATGGGTTCCAAACTGTGAATAAGGTTCTAACTAGGGCACCCATAAACAATAGGCTCTACCACGTGAATTACAACACTTCTAAGATATAAAGGAGGTTCCATGTCATAACTTAGTGGGGTCGATC
>SNQJ01S0142548.1:0-24636 GCA_010110895.2 Picea sitchensis
GAACTCTTGAGGGTCCTCTCCTTCTTGCATGATCCATATGTGATCATTTTGATTCTCTTGATCAATGTGATTTTCAGAGAAGTCACCCACTGCTTCGAGGAATTTCCTGATCTGTTCATCATCCTTGAAAACCTGCCAGTGTTGTATGTTGTTCGGTATGGATGGTTTGTGCCTTACCTCTATGTGGTATTTTAAATTAAAAGCTGTAGGGGGAGCGGAAGTTGAGGCTGCCTTGGCTAACGAATTGGCCTACAAATTTTCAGCACATGGGATGAAGTGGATATTTATAGATGAGAAGAAATTTTCCATTAGATCCCAGGCACAATTTTTGTACGATCTCAATCTCGGGTGCTTGGCCTGGTATTGTTGATTTATCTATTTGACTATCAACTCTGTGTCTCCATATACTTCCAGGTTCTTTATGTTCAGCTTCTTGGCAGCGTCCAATCCTAATATTAAGGCTTCATACTCACATACATTGTTGGTGTAGACTATATCCCATTGAAGCCGGTAAGAGAAAGGGACAACAAATTTATTTTCAGGTGCCACAAAAAGTACCCCTGCACCTGCTCCTTCACATGACAGGGCACCATCAAAAAACATTTTCTAGATCCTAGTGTTAGACATATTTTTTGATTCTTTCTCATCTATGCAATTTTCTTCTGTGCAACTATCTATACCATCATCAAAAGACAAAATACAATTTCCTAGATCTTGATCACCAATGTAAACAGGAAAATTGTTAGGATTCTAAGGATCGCTCACTGTATAGGCTAACCTCATTTCCCTATATAACCGAGTAAGTTGTCCACCAAACACAGGAATTGTGGCATAAGTCATGTCCAGTTGGAGGGACCCCCCAAGTTTGTCTCCCCACAACCTTGATAGCAGTAAGCCATACTTTGGGGGGATATCAATAATAACTACATCCATCAGGATGCTTTTGACTGGGACCTGTGCAAGGGTGACTACTAAATCTTTTATCATACCCATGCACTTAACTCTTCTCGAATCGAAAGAGTAGAGATCTCCATAATAGTTTTGGGCATCACATTATGTGAAGCTCTAGAGTGTAGCATGCAATTATGAAACAATCGATCATGCACATTTAGGGTGATATAAAAAGGAGCGACGATGTCTCTAGCACCCTCGAAATGTGGACCAAAAGTGATATTGGGCTTATCATCTTCCAAGTTTATCATGTCGTATTGACTTTCTTGATCTGAACAACCTATCACTTTGGTTATCTGCTTACGATATGCAGGATTCTTTGCTAATTCAACTAGAGGGATCAGTATTTTGATCCTATTTATCTTATTTTCAAAACTAAAACCGCCACTACCTTTGTCTGTTTCTCTGGTTGAAACCTCAAACTCTTTCTTCTCCAACTTATTCGTCTGAGATGATTTATTACTCATGAGTTTATTTACGGGTGTGGGTGTCTCAACTTCCTTCGTTTTAGGATCCAACAAGTCTGCCCCTTTTATTTTGTTAGTAGATGTTTCAGTCTCTTTTGGGGTTGGCACGTATACTTCACCTCGAGGGAGAATTTTCTTGGGTTGAGGAATCAACGTAGGTTTGTTTTTAGATCTCAGGTTATACCTAGGTTGGATCTCATCCATTACAGAATCGGTCGTTTCCTGACATATAGCAAAATCAGTATTATTTATATCATCATATTCATTTGATGGTTGCTGTGTGTTTAAAGACTTCTCATAATCTTCTTTAGTTACATAAGGCTGAGTGCAGTCATCACCCAAATTTGTCACATATTCTTCCAGACCCTCAAAATCTTCCAGGTCATTTCCTCCTATAAAATTTTCATTTTTTAAAGGGGTTTGAATTTTCTGATCTTCATTTTTAGTCTATCTTTGTTGATTTTGAAGATTGGGGTTTCTCCTAAATTCCCTTTTAATGAAAGGACCGGCCTTAGATTGATCCAGATCCATCCTAGAAATTTTATTTGACAATTCCTTAATTATCCTAGCCATATCATCCATTTTGTCATCTGTGGATCTATTAGACCTTGAGGGTCCGACTTGTTCCCTGAAACGTCTAGTTTCTCGGTTTTCCATTTCTACCTTAGCTTTCAACTTGCCAGAAGCCATCATGTTAGATTCGATTTCCACAACATCATCCTACATTTAGGTTAGGGTATCCCCTCTTCTTTCTCTTAAGAGAGGGGAGAAATCGGGTTCGAAATCTCTCGCGAAGGTTACTTCCGCTGCAGGTTGGGATGGTTTAACTTCGGCTGGGATTTTATTATACAACTTATTAAATCTTTGAATAGATTCCATAACTGTTTCCGAATTCTTTTTCTTTAAAGATCCGAACTCAGTCAAATAATACAAGTGATCTTTCCTTTCGCCCCATTGTCTAAGGAAGGCGTCTTCTAGAGCATCGTAGGATAATATCGATCCCATGGGTAGGCTTCGAAACCAGGTTTGTACCTATCCTTCAAAAGTTTGAACAAACAGCCTTGAATACACATCTTTGTGCTCAAGACCTAGGATATCCATGAAGTGATAAAAAAAGTTTATATGTTTGGCTACGGTCAAGTCTCCTTCTCCTATAAACTTAGGTAGGTTTTTTATATAATTTTCAGGAAGGTCATGAAGAGGGATAGGTAGAACCAAAGGCGCATATCTTCCAGCCACTTTAGCAAAAAATCTAGGAGGGGGGAGAGGTCCTTGGCCTCCTACTCCTCCTCCTGGAGCCCCACCACCTCCTAAAACTCCTCCACCTCTGAAAACCCCTCCACCTCCTCCTCCAGCGGCTGCCATCGGTACTAATGGATAGGGAAACAGTGTATTGTATAGAGGGTTCTGGAACACCAAAAGAGAATCTTTAGCTTCTTCGTGAGACAAGAAAACCAAAGACGAGTGATAAGTGATGCGAGGACTTGGCTCTTCAGATTTGCAAGAAATGTAATCAGGGGAACCCGCGGGTGTGTAATCTAAGTGTAAGATATACTCTCAGAGACCTGGTGAGGTCATGAGATCTAACTGAAAAGTTGGTGAGATATTGATCTCTGATAAATCCACTGCAGGGCTTTTACCTCTGTATACGTTAGAGGTTATCTAATGGGTTTTTCTTTTAGTCTCAGAGAGAGCTAAAATTGGATTGATGGTTTCGGGAGGGGAACTGTGCGAAGTTGAAGGTTCAAACGAACTCTTGATCTTGGGTTGTGGGTACTTAAGCTGGTAGACTGCAGTAGTTGGCTTAAGGGAACCTCTAGTTTTCAGTATTTTTTTGGGATCGGAAACGGGCGTGGTCTGTTTTCCCTCTGGGTTTTGTCTAGTGTTCCTTCGACTGGATGCCAGCTTATTTAAAAGTGGAGTCACCAAGTGAAATATAAGAAAATCCTTTAAAGGGTGTTCACTCTTTGTTCACTATCAAAGGGTGAAACTTGCGAGAATGTCATTTTTCCCAGGGAAAAGGTTTCCTAACTTCGTCCCTGACAATGGTGCCAAAACGATGTTGTTCCAGAGTCTGTACTTAAGGCTTAGAAAGTAAAATGTCTAGGCATCTGAAAGTGAGTAAAGGATAAAGAAGGGGGAAAGCATCAACCTTCGGGAAATGAAGCTAAGGATGATTTCTAGGTTGTCGTTGTCTAGCCTCCAACTGTTCCTGGATGTTTATATCTCGTTCAATCACAACCCACGAATTCTCAAGTTCTACCCGGGTAGTGGCTGTTTTAAGAATAGTATCGAAAAGGTTTAAAGTGATATGTGTTTGGTCCGACAAACCGGGTTCAATGTTAGGTTGTCTTACAACAGAGACAGTCATAGAGGAACAATAAAATTAAAGAAAGTTTCGAAGTTTTAAATGTTGTCTCAATTCAATCGTATAAAAGAGAACTATATAATTTATTGTTAAAGATAAATTACAAACCAAAGGCCTTTTCCCGTAACTGTGTTATCGATTAAATAATTGGTGTGTGTGAAAATGTGAGAAAAACATAAAGTTGTTTATAATACGAGGCTCCTATCAAGGGAGTATCTCGCCCTGTAAACAGAAAAAGAAAAAGGTGAGAAGAAATATGACGAATGTATAAAATATGAAAATCTAAAGAGTCCACAGGTCTTGTACCTTCTAATAGCCGATACAGAGGAAAAGCTGTAAACTGTATAGACAATTAAAATTAATCACCAGAGTAGAGGTGTTACTAAATTGCAGTGAAACATTCATCAAACATATATGTGCAAAATGAAATTGAACATGAAATCAGAGAGGAAAAAAACTCATAACACAATCTTGATGGAATTATGAGTCTTCGGATTGCTTATATTAATATTCAAAAGGAGAGAGTCTCTATTACAATCGACCAAAATAGGTCCAGCCTCTTGTTCTTTCTTCAAAATGTATATTTATACAAATTTCTATAGTCTGGAATCTCAATCATTCCAGAGGTTTTCGGTTACAACAAAGGAGATTAAACATTTCAATTCTTTGTTGATGTCCTTATTTGGTACCGGAAACCTACCTCTTTGCATGCTCTATGCAAATGACGCACTTCTCCACCAGCTGGCATATCAATTTAGAAGGTTATGCTTGATTATTGGCCTCAAAAGTGTAACAATCCTTCGCCAATTGTGGCAACTTTCCTTCCACCTGTTGGTTTTTGGCGTTGATAGAACATAATTGTACACTTGATTTAATTAGCCATTTATCTATTTGGACTATGTCTGCCTAGGTTATTTGTGATATTTTAGCCAATTCTCTTTCTTCATTTTCCTTGATCTTGAGTAGATGCTTGGTTGTATTGATCTGGCCCAGTATTTCAGTGCTGCTTTCATCATCAGAACCCAACCAACTCCCATCTAGAAAACTAAAGGTTTCTTCACAAGATTTTCTTACCTCTTTAGCTTGTTGTCTACCTTTGGATATGTTACAGTCCCATTCTTTCAACAAGATGTTACCTCGGGTCTTCTCTGAGATAGAAAACCTAGAACTACTACCTGTTTCCCTTCACATCGTGGCTATAATAGCCTCCTGGAAAGAAACTCGAGCCACCCCAATGTCTTTTTCTTTGAGAGTGAGGTTTTCCAATACTTGATCAAGGAGTTGGCAGTTGTTTTGAATCGTTTCCACCTTAGCAAGTAGACCTTGTTGAGCTGCCGACACTCTTTTTCTGATTTCTATAGCTTGGGATTGAAATATCCCGATATCGATTACCTAGCTTTTGGCGAAGTCTAACTTGGCTTGTAGCTTCTCTATCAATTCTCCTTGCTGGCCTATATGTATTTGATTTGTCTAAACCATCAGCTGTGTCTGTTTGAGATCGGCTTTGATCCTCTCGATTTCATTTTGATCAGCTACTCTAGCCTGTTCTAAACCTGTATTCACCTGATCTTTGGCAGCGGCCTCTGTTGTAGCTAGTTTAGCCTCTAATGTTTTGATCAAACAATTTTTTCACTTCAGCTGATCCTTTAGGGTCCCGACTGAATATTGGTTGGCTGTAGCGAAAGCCCCCAATGTTCCTACTATTTGAGTTGCAAATTCATCCTTTTTCGTAGCTCTCCCATCAGTCAAAATTTTAAATTTCTTTGATACTATACCCGCCTCTTGGTAAAGTTCTTGTTTTATGACATCCTTTCTCTTCTTATCAAAGAAGAATTCATTCGGAGGTATCTCTTCCATTTTTATGGGTGTTAATTCTTCGTCGAAAACCCAACCTGCATCTGGGACCCCCTTCGTGGACTGTAGAGGGGTAATAGAAATGATGGGATTACCGACCTGCTTAGATGATTTCCCTGGAGTAACAACTGAGGTTGGCTTGCTTGGAGGGTTGGAAGTCTCGGCTTCCTATTTTAGGCTCCCAGTTTGCTCTTTCTTATCCTAGTTTTCTTCTTGGCTGGGTGCTGAATCTTTGGAGCCTTCGGTTTCTATTTGTTGCACCTCTATGGTCGTTGGATTCTCACCCTGTAATACTGGGGGAAGGCAACTTTGTTGATTTTCTTGGAATTTGAAAACATCGGCCCTCTCTTCGGGTGACAGGGTTTGTATCCAAGCCAAAACCTCGGCATAAGATCTTGCACCTCGGAAAATGTCATCAAGAGGCGAATTCTCGTGATCAAATCTTTTAAGGCCACAACTAGGCAAGTGATTACTCATGACCCTGTGTGGGTCGTGTTTCTTGAATTCAATGTAGACCAATTTAATATCTTCCAAGGCTACTGCCTCGGCCTTTGAATGCCCTAAATCTAATAAAGAATAGGTATTTAAATGAATGGGGAAAGGTGGCCATACCTTCTTTGAAAATCCTTTAAGTTCTTTGCTTATGCCACCAATCACGGTTTGCCTGGCGATCTCGCGACAAGCCAACCTATCGGGTATAAGTAATGGTAGAGCATGCGGAGGGACATAAGCATCGAAAAACCTGATGTATGAAAATTCTTCCTCCACATACTAGTCGACGAAATTTCTCAAATTGTCCGCAATGCTATCTGAGATCCTGGGTGGTGGATTACCGAATATAGTGACATGCATCGGTACCATTACCCAATTGAAAATTTCATATATGAAATCTTAGGCCTTATCCTCCCAAAGCTTTGAATGGTAGACATGGATAGTCTCAACATTCGATAGAGCCCAGCTCCAACTCATTAAGGGGAAAGGTGTCATGAGACAGACGACATCCATGATGTATGCGAACAAAAAAAATGAAGTGACCTTCCTATTTTCTATCTGCGTCCGATTTTCTATAATCCGGCTGGTCAGACTGTCCGACAATAGCTTGGCCTAGTCGAAAGAATAGCCTTCGGTGACTGTATGCATCAGAGGCACCCACTAGAGAAAGAAATGTGTGGTGTCCTCCCTCCCATATAATCTGCAGGTCATCATCGCTATGTATTTGAATTGTGGTTCCAAAGAAGAGATTTAATAAACATCGTTACTGTCCGCCCTGAACTTCGCGAAGTGTAAGACCCAATCCTTGATCAAATCAGATAATCTTTTGCCGTATTTCTCACATTCCTTCTGTTTAAAATCCTCCAAAAACTTGGCATTGTATGTGAAGTTCGACATGGATGACAATTTGTACATCTCTTGTAAGTGTTATGGTCTAAAGGTCCCAATAGTGACCTGCTCGTTGATGATGGTTTTGGTCAAGATATCTACATAGTGTAGCGCCAATTAGATCATGTCATAGTAAGGAAGAAGACGTGGTCTGGCAGCTACTTTATGCATTTCTTCTTGGACAACAATCTTGTATTTGGTAGCCAAGTCGTCCTTGTCATTATCACTGGAGTCATCTGAACAATTCACCAACTCGGACTGTAGAACGTCGGAGATGTATGACCAGGTTCTGATAGAATCAACGCTTCGGGGTGAAGTATCAGAAACATTATCCGAGCCTTGCCTTGAACTCTCAACACTTTCCTTGGACGCTTTTCGTGGGGCCATGATGGGGGATTATGATTTAGCTCTCCTGTGGTAAAAATATGTATACATACAAAAATCAGTTTGTTGAGGAAAGCTTCTCTGTGTAAAATAGAAATGAGCTTTGCGACACTGAAGAAAAAGATTTGTATCTTCGACCATTTAAAACCTCGACGTCCTTATGAACAGAACGGTCAAATCATTTTTAGAAACAGATTTAGTAATAAAAACCATATCCTTACTTATCGCTTCAGCTCATTTCCAATTAATGCCATAAATTTCGACGGTTCATGACACAAGTTGGCACAAGGAAAATTTATATTTACCTCATAGACCGTGCATATTATTATTTTCATTAAACACTAATTAAGATGGATTAGCTTCTTTAATTTGGCTTTCTTAAACTTTAATCAACCTTTCGGCGTTCGCTGTATCGAGAGTTTTCACTCTAATCTTTCAAGCCCCTAAAACCCGAGATCACGATGATTAGATCTAGTTAAGCTAGAATGTAAATGGGATTAAGCGTTTAATTAACCATGTTTTTATTAATATCGTGACTTTGTGACTCGGGGATTCGAAGGTATAGTTTCCAGGAGGAGCGTATGCTAAGTCACAAAATCTTGAGATCACGATGATGTGATCTCTTTAAATCAGATGATAAACCAGATTAAGTGTTTTAATTAATTAATATTTAAGCAATATTGCGACTTTGCCACTCGAGGTTTCGAAGGTATATCTTTTGGGAGGCGCGTATGTCGAGTTGCAAAATCCCAACAAATTTTAACCATGGTAAAAAAAATAATCACCCCTGACACTAACCCAGGTTACTTATGTAAAAGTCTCGCCGCTTCGCCTATCGAAGTTATGATGGTAAGGTTCTTGGAGAGAGTGAATGCCGAGACGCGAAATCCCGACAACACTTGACTGGGGCTTAAGGAATTTTACTCTCATCTTTAACCAGAGGTGAGATTTTTTAAAAAAATTTCATGACTTCACACATTGGGGCTTGTAAATCTTGTGACTTGTAACTCCTGAAGCACAATATCCCGAGGTACAAAAAGTAAAAATTCTCGTTTAACGGTAAAAGTTGGTGACTTATGAAACATAACATCCTTCGCTATTTCACATGTTGGGACTACTGAGATTTTTAGTTGGTAAATGTCACGAAGCAAAAGAGAACTTGAAGACCAACATTTGACTTTAAAAAAATACATTTAAACTAGTTGAAAAAGGCCGCTCCAACACTCAGTTACAAAGATTTTGTTATTGGCCTCGAATACATGAAAATGTGTCTAAATGTGTAAAAGGATGTACTATGTGTGCAATACACAAACCAAGTAATAGAAAGATAGGATTGTACACTCCACTTCCTATTCCTTCTAG
Organism: Picea sitchensis; assembly: GCA_010110895.2. Lineage (NCBI taxonomy): Eukaryota > Viridiplantae > Streptophyta > Pinopsida > Pinales > Pinaceae > Picea > Picea sitchensis. Next base: position 8,767 of record SNQJ01S0142548.1, read on the forward strand.
ACGATGGGAAAGTGTATCTATGGATTTTTTGGGGGGATTGCCTATGTCTAGAAAAGGTCATGATTACTTGTATGTAGTTGTGGATAGGTTCAACAAGATGTGTTTTCTAATTCCTTGTAAAAAGCAAGTCACAGTTGAACAAACAACTCAAATGTTCTTTGAAAATGTATGGGTTCATTTTGGGTTACCTACTTCTATTGTATCTGATCGAGACTCCAGGTTCATGGGGAAATTTTGGTCAAGCTTGTGGGAACTTATGGACACCATGCTAAAGAAGAGAACAACATTTCATCCATAGATGGATGGGTAGACAGAGGTGGTGAACATAACAATATTACATATACTTTGGGCATATTGCAACAAACATCCTAAGCTTTGGGATGAACATTTGTGTTATGTGCAACATGCATATAATAAAGCCAAGCATTCTTCTACTCAGATATCTCCATTTGAAACATGTTTGGGGTACTTGCCAAAATCTCCTTTGGATTTTGTCTTTGGGAAAGACATTGCAATATAAGGACACAGTGATGTGGATAGGGATACAAAGTTCATTGAATGGATCCAGTTGATTCATCAGATGGTACATGAATAGTTGGAGAAAATCCAAGACAAGTACAAGGAATGGCATTATATGCATCGAGTTGATCATCAGTTCAAAGAAGGAGATCAAGTCTGGTTATACATAAACAAGGAATGAATGCAAGGAGAAGGTAAAAATATAAAACCAATTCATTATGGTCCTTTCAAAATTTAAAAAAAGATTGGTACTAATGCTTTCTGGTTAGAATTGCCTCCATAGATGCAAATTTATTCAATTGTAAATGTGGAAAAATTGAGATTGTATGAGCCTCCTATGATCGAGTATCAAGGAGAGAATGTTAATATTCCTACCATTGAAGATTTTTCTCTTGAGTATATGAATGAGTTGCAGAAAGACACCATTTCGGACAAAAGAGTCTGTACTTCTCGCAGGGGTGATGTGGAGTATCTTCCAGTGGGATTGAAGGGCACAAATACAAGTCATACCAAGTGGATGGAGACCAAAAAATTGAGGACACAATATCCTCACTTATTTACCAACTGATACCAGAATTTTGATGGTCCAAAATCTTCCAAGTGGGGAGGAATGATCCAGGAGGCACCTTAGGTTCAGAAAATGCTCAAAAATGAAAGTTGTTGGAATTAGATGAAACTAATTCCATTGCGTTCGTCTCATTGCGTTTATTTTGGCCATATATTTACTTCCTCAAATGGACACTGTATGCCAAAGTTATCACACTCTGATTGATTTCCAAAACATGAAAAAAGTCAACAGTCAACAGGAAACTAGTCAACGCTAACATCAACATGACTTCATGCTAATGTCATCATACTGACATGGCATTGTGACACTTGGAAGATGACATGGAAGAGGATGGGTATGTTGACTAGGAAGGTGTGGCAGACATGGACCATTTAGCATTTGACTAGTGTCCCATTCACAGGCAAGTTAAACAGTGCCACGTGGCCCAGACATGGGCTGCCATGTGGCACCCCATCATTCATTGGCAGATGTAAAAGGGATTGTTGGACTCTAGTAGATTCAACCTCGAGAATCTTGAAAGGGAAGTGCTTTGGACGGGCCAATTACCAACCCACCACCGTGTGACTTGTTATACCAATGCCACATTAAAATATTTAAAGTGTGATTATGGTATGGGCAGAGGCGGAAGGGGGTTGGGGTCTAGCCCCAAACCGTGATCACATTACTACCATACAACCCAAATGTCAACGGTTTGGCGCTCCACTACATGAATAAGCGATGGGAATAGGGGCCATGGGATAGGGCTTAACCACCAGCGAGAATTGATGCCATAAAAATCGGGGCGATGACCAATAGTTGAGTGCACCAATCAAAGCCTCGGTACTATCATATATACATGTGAATGGAGCTAGTGGAGGTAAGGGCCAGCACACAACCCCTAGGGGGATGGCGCTTGGCCATATTAAGCCATATGACCTTGCATCAGGTGCACGCTTCCAAGACAGAGGGGCTAATTTTAATTTTTTGTAACATAGTACCTATTTTACTATAGTTTTGCCCAGATTAGGCATTTTTGGAGATTTCTTGGCCATTTGGAGGGGGATTTGATCCCAAAAAGAGGCCAGATATTTGTGGAAATTTGGGCTTCTCCAACTGAGCCTAAAAACTATATAAACCAATCTTATTGATCTTGAGAGGGTAATTTGTATGTAGGGAATGTAAAGGGGAGTTTGAGTTAATGGCCCATTTCTCATGTTTTGAGGGATATTTAGTCATGTTTTGAGAGGAGAATGTTGAGGCATGTGTGCATATGCACAAGGAGGTATTGTAAAATAGATTAAAAGCATGTTTTTAATATAAATAACCATTGTAAAGAGAACTTGAGCATTTAAAGATCAATAAAGACATCCTCCACTTGGAAGTAGTCTTGGAGACGTAGCCACACATTGGTGAACTCCGTTAACAAGTTCTTGTTCTCTATTTCTCTTTATTTTTGTTGTTATATTCTCTTTTTTGCAGCATGGTCTATGATGTATGAACTCTTTGATCATTCATGAGCATCTTGTTAATGTCAATTTGTTATTAATTCCTTCCATTTTTCGATCACTACTGACCCTGTATGTTGTAGTTCTGATACTCTTTGATAACCAGCCAATGATATCTAAAAGAGACAAGCTATTCAAAAAACTGGGATAGATCTAGTTGGTAGAACCAATTAAGTCCAAGACCCAAAATTGATATTCAACTCGTTGTTTTTTACGAATCAAGCATTTGATTGTCAAGAAGACTGTCAACAAGCTTCATTATTGTACATATTTTTTATTGGTCAACAACAAGCCAAATTGCAGTCATTGTGGCAAATAATCTCAGTTGTATTTTGTAACCCATCTTATTTGAATATAGAATATTTTCGGTTTTATTTTTTAGGGTGTTTTCCAATCTCTAGTATTGCTTTTCGTTTTATTTTGTACTTTTTTTCTATGTTTTGTTAAACATGGACGACAAGTTTTTCTTTCTGCTGCATAGTACTTCCATTTAAATAAAGGTTACTCTGTTCATTCCTTACATTTTACATGGAAGAATAATTTTTCATAGGCCATACTTATGTGGCGCCTGCCCTATACTTAAAGAAATAAATTGGATGACACATCCTGCTTTCATTCTTCGGGTCTCGTAAATAGAATGAATTAATGACTATTACAACAAGGAAACTCAAGTGTTGACTCCATGTTCCTATTCAATATCTTGAATATATTGCAACTTCTTCTATTTGATAATATCTGTACATATATACTAATATGAGTACTATTGGAATAAATATAAAAACTTTCTCTTGGCCAAAACTTAGCCAATTATCTAGCCACTCGGTCATGGGTTTGTGGTATTGAAAACCTATGTCCCATGTTCTGTCATATACATATTGCAGCCAAAGAACTTCTGTGATCTGCAATTTATGATTTAACTAGTGAGAACTCGCCAGGGGTTTGAAAAGATTGGCATTAATAAAGGAACAATAGGTTTTTTTCTGTGAGATACTTATCCCTTTAGCCTTTTCTTCTTCCCATCTATTATCTCTTTCTGGTTATATACTTAGTCGCCTTTCTATGATCGTGGGTTCTAGGGTTGGCGGGCTGACATATCTTCATCTCCATATATATCCTCACATGATGAATTCGACTGAAAACTATTCCTTTCCATACTTAGCCAATTTTATGGCTGCAGTTGTTGGGTTGGCGCTTTCGAACTCTCCTGATTCTTATTGCGTTATATACATATTGCACTCAAAACTTTTGTGGTTTCAACAAAATTTTTGAACCGAACAACATCCTGCAAATTGGAAGATGATTTTCATTTGAAACAAAAATAATCTATTAATATATATTAATATGAATACTATTGAAATAAATATAAAAACTTTCTCTTGGCCAATACTTAGCCAATTATCTGGCCACCAGGTCCCGAGTTCATGGTATCCAACACCTATTTCCCCTATTCCATCATATACATCTTGCAACTAAAGAAATTTTGTGATCTGCAATTTATGCTTTTACTAGTGAGAACCCAGCAAGGGTTCGCAAACATTGGCATTAATAAACAAAAAATGGATTTTCTACTATGAGATACTTAGCCCTTTTCCCCTTTTCTTCTTCCCATCCATTATTTCTTTATGGTTATATACTTAGTCTCCTTTGTATGATCGTGGGTTGTACGGTTGGCGGGCTGACATATCTTCATCTCTATATATATCCTCACATGATAAATTTGACCAACCATTGTTTCTTTCCATACTTAGTCAATTTTATGGCCGTGGTTGCCGGGTTGGCGCATACGAACTCACATTTTCTTCTTCTCGTCCATTATCACTTTCTAGTTATATACTTAGTCACCTTTCTATGATATCCAGTTCTAGGTTTTTCGGGCTAACATATCTTCATCTCCATCTATATCCTCACATGACGAATCCGACCGACTATTGTTGCTTTCCATACTTAGCCAATTTTATGGCCGTGGTTTTCGGGTTGGTGCTTACAAACTCGACTTCTTATTATTCTGTGATATACATATTGCACTCAAAACTTCCTTGATCTATAATTCCACCATGGGATCCTCGAATACATTAACTTCGCTCAAAGTATCTGTCACTTCTTTCCATCCCCACTAACTTCGCATCCTTCCTAATATACATTAATTATGCTCTTACTAGTGACAACTAAACACACTGGTACGAAAGAATTGGCACCCGATCCTCCGCCATATACAAATTAACTACTGGACTTCGATATCATCCCCTCTTCCATGTTACACATTATGAATTCAAATATTCCGAGCTATACAATTTGGTCGTCGGGTCCTCGTGTCTTATGGAGAGACCTTGTCACCCTATTTTGTATCCTAGTGTTGGTGGGTTCACGAAATATCCAACTCCTAGTCATTATTTCATGTTCTTCCCATAGTCGTACTTCTTTCCATATATGCAACACCAAATGTTTAATACTAAAATGACATCATACAACAACCATAAACATAGTCATTAATAAGAAAAATTCTCGAGAACTAACTATCCCTACAGAACTTGTCCAGAAACACGCAAAGAATATCTTGCCAGGTAATGGAAAATCTATTAAAAATTTCAATATATTAGCAAAAATAAGTTCTGACTAGCGTTTCCCTGTTCCATACTTGGACACTTTTTCGATTGTGGGTTCCCGGATTGACGGCCTCAAAATTGTGTTTTGAATCTTCCATGAGTTGCAAACAGTGCCCGAAGTTCCGCAATATACAATTTGTCCACTGGAATGTATAAAAAATATTAATTTTTCCTCTTTCCCCCCATCTATTATCCCTTTGTGGTTCTATATTTAGTCACATCTATATGATCACAGCCTTATGGATTCACAAATTGGAAACTCGTTATCTATATCTTCACACCATGAGCCCGATCGACCATGGTCCCTTTCAATACTTATCTAATTATCTGATCATCGGGTCCTAGATTTGTGGTATCCAACACTTATGTCCCTTGTTCCGTCATATACATCTTACACCCAAAGAAATTCCATGATCTGCAATTTATTCTTTTACTAGTAAGAAATCACGAGGGGTTCGAAATAAATGGCATTAATAAATGAACAATAGATGTTGCTTATGGATTTCAACGAAAGTTGTGAACCAAGCAAGATCCTACAAGTTGGAAGATGATCTGCATTTGGACCAGAAATAATATATTAATATATATTAATATGAATACTATTGGAATAAATATAAACACTTTCTCTTAATTTTTCCTTTTTTCTCCCCCTCTATTATCCCTTTGTGGTTCTATATTTAGTCGCATCTATATGATCATGGCCTCCTAGATTCGCAAATTGGCAACTCTTTATATATATATTCACACCATGAGCCCGACCGACTACGGTCCCTTTCAATACTTATCCAATTATCTGATTACCGGGTCCTAGGTTTGTGGTATCCAACACTTATTTCCCTTGTTTATTCATATACATCTTGCACCCAAAGAACTTCTGTGATTTGCAATTTATGCTTTTACTAGTGAGAACTCACCATGGGTTTGAAATGATTGGCATTAATAAATGAATAATAGATGTTCTTCTATGAGATACTTAGCCCTTTTTCCCTTGTCTTCTTCCTGTGTATTATTGCTTTCTAGTTATATACTTAGTTGTATTTCTATGATCGCGGGTTCTAACATTGGCGAGATGGCATATCTTCATCTCTATCTATATCCTCACATGACGAATCTAACCGACCGCTATTCCTTTCCATACTTAGCCAATTTTATGCCCACGGTTATCGGGTTGGCACTTTCAAACTCTGTTGCTTCTTGTTCTGTGATATACATCTTGCACTCAAAATTTCCGTGATCTACAATTCCACTGCGGACTCCTTAGCCCTTTTTCCCTTTTTTTCTTCCCATGTATTATCTCTTTTTGGTTATATACTTAGTTTCCTTTCTATGATTGTGGTTTCCAGCATTGGTGAGCCGACATATCTTCATATCCATCTATATCCTCACATGACGAATCCGACCGACCGTTGTTGGGTCCCATACCCTTAGAAATTTGAATATTTTTACAAAAATATCGTCAAACATTTTATAGTTGGCATATGAGGGATTAGTATGATTCTCCAAGGTTTCTACATTTTAAAATAAATTTCCATCCTTAAAATCATCCTTGACTAAAAAACCATCATGCAACTACCGTAAGGATAGTCATTAATAAGACGAAGTCTCGACTACTAACCATCCCTACAGAACTTGTCAAGAAACATGCAAAGAAGATTTTTCCAGATAAAATTTCAATATATTAGCGAAAACAAGTCTAGGCTAGCGTTTCCCTATTCCATACTTGGACACTTTTTCGATTGCGGGTTCCTGGATTGACAGCCTCAAAATTATGTTTGGAATATTTTGCAACTTGCAAACAGTTCCTGACGTTTCACAATATACAATTTGTCTTGTGGAATGCCCCATCACGAGCCCAACCATCCACCGTTCCTTTCAATACTTAGCCCCAAGTTGGCTGTATTTCCATGACATTGTACATTTACTGTGTATCCCTGTTTCATACTTAGACACTTTTTCGATTGCGGGTTCCTAAACTGGCATGCTCAAGATTGTGTTTCCAATTTTTCATGACTAGTAAGCAGTACCCAAAGTTTCACGATATACAGTTTTTTCACATGAAAACATCATCATGCCCAAGAGATACAATTTGACCCTCGATCGCCTCACCTCCAAATATGCAGCACCAAAGGTTTAATACTAAAATCCTACAAGTTTCAATATATTAGAAATTTGGGGGTTCCAGCGTTGGCGGGATGACATATCTTCATCTCCATCTATATTCTCACGTGACTATTCCAACCAATCGTTCTTCCTTTCCATACTTAGCCAATTTTATTCTCGCGGTTGTCGGGTTGGCGCTTTCAAACTTTTTTTCTTCTTGTTCCGTGATATACATCTTGCACTCAAAATTTCCATGATCTACAATTCCACCGCAGACTCCTCAACCCTTTTTCCCTTTTCTTCTTCCCATGTATTATCACTTTATGGTTATATACTTAGTATCCTTTCTATGATCATGGGTTCCAACATTGGCGGGATGATATATATTCATCTCCATATATATCCTCACATGACGAATCCGACCGATCGTTGTTACTTTCCATGCTTAGCCAATTTTATGGTCGCGGTTATCGGGTTGGCACTTTTGAACTTTGCTGCTTCTTGTTCCGTGATATACATCTTGCACTCAAAACTTCTGTGATCTACAATTCCAACGCAAACTCCTCGAACTCACAAGCTTCACTCTACCATGATTCAAAAATGTTTCAAAGTATATGTCGCTATCTTCCATCCCCACTAACTTCCCATCCTTCCCAATATACATTAGTTATGTTCTTACTAGTGACAACTGAACACACTGGTACGAAATAGTTGGCATCCGGCCTTGCACAATATACAAATTGACTACCGGATTCTAACATCACCCCCTCTTCCATTTTACATATTATACATTCAAATGTTCCAAGAGATACAATTTGACTGTCGGGTCCTCACGTCTTCTGGGGAGACCTTCTCACCCAATTTTGGATCCTCATGTTGATGGGTTCAAGAAATATCCAATTCTTAGTCATGGTTTCGTGTTGGCGCTTTCAAAATTTGTTGCTTCTTGTTCCATGATATACATCTTGCACTCAAAATTTTCGTGATCTACAATTCCACTGTAGACTCCTTAGCCCTTTTTCCCTTTATTCTTCCCATGTATTATCGCTTTCTGGTTTTATACTTAGTCGTCTTTCTATGATCATGGGTTCCACCGTTGGCAGGCTGACATATCTTCATCTCCATCTATATACTCACATGACAAATCTGGTTGATCGCTGTTCCTTTCCATACTTAGCCATTTTTATGGTTGGGGTTGCCAAGTTGGCACTTTAGAACTCTGTTTCTTCTTGTTCTATGATATACATATTGCACTCAAAACTTTTTGATCTACAATTCCACCGTATACTCCTCGAACTCATAAGCTTCACTCTACCACGGTTCAAAAATGTTTCAAAGTATTTATCCCTTCCTTCCATCCTCACTAACTTCTTGTCCTTCCTAATATACATTATTTATGCTCTTAATAGTGACAACTGAACACACTGGTACAAAACAGTCGGCATCTGACCCTCTACAATATACAATTTGACTAATGGATTTTGACATCGTCCCCTCTTCCATGTTACAAATTATGCATTCAAATATTCTGTTCGATACTATTTGACCGTTGGGGCCTCATGTCTTCTGGGGAGACCTTGTCACCCTATTTTGGATCCTCATGTTGATGGGTTCATGAAATCTCTAATTCTTAGTCATTGTTTCCTATTCCGACCATCCTCATACTTCTTTCCAAATATGCAACATCAAATGTTTAATACTAAAATCCTACAAGTTTCAATATATTAGAAAGTTGGCGAATCTATATCCTTAGAAATTTGAATATTTTTACAAAAATATCGCCAAACATTTTATAGTTGGCATATGAGGGATTAGTAAGATTATCCAAGGTTTCTACATTTAAAAATAAATTTCCATCCTTAAAATCATCCCTGGCTAAAACATCATCATGCAACAACCGTAAGTATCATCATTAATAAGCCGAAGACTCAAGGACTTACCATCCCTACAAGAACTTGCCAAGAAACATGCAAAGAAGATCTTGCCAGGTAAAATTTCAATATATTAGTGAAAACAAGTTTGGGCCAATGTTTCCCTATTCCATACTTGGACACTTTTTTGATTGCGGGTTCCCAGATTGACGGCCTCAAAATTGTGTTTGTAATATTCCGCTACTTGCAAACAGTGCTCGGAGTTCTGCGATATACAATTTTTCCACTGGAATGCCCCATCACAAGCCCATCTTTCTGTCATTACTTTCAATACTTAGCCCCAAGTTGGCTGTGTTTCCATGACATTATATATTTACTGTGTATCCCTATTTCATACTTAGACATTTTTTTGATTGTGGGTTCCCGGACTAACAGGCTCAGGATTGTGTTTCCAATGTTCCATGACTAGAAAGTAGTACTTAGAGTTCTGCGATATACAATTTGTCCAGAAGAAATCATCATCATGCCCGAGAGATAAAATTTGATTCTCAGCCCCTCACCTCTGTTGGATGTATCTTGTAGCGTTATTTTGAAGTATTACCAACCGCTTTCGATAATTATCCATTCCTTACTTGTTGTTTTGTGTCCCTGCCACCTTCCTACTTCTCTTTGGAAATGCAATTGGTAAGATTTAATGCTAGAACTTAGTTGTGCATGAAACTTAAACATGCCATTAATGACCATACTCTCTTCCATAGTACAAATTTTGAATTCAAGTCCCAAAACATACAATTTGACCTTCAGGAAGTCACGTCTCCTGGGGAACCATTGTTGCCTTGATTCTGAGGCCTGTCTGATGAATTTCCATACTTTCCAATTTCATGGAATCTCTTTCGTGGTTCCTCGGGTTGGCGGTTTCATGAAATCTCCAATTCTCAGGAACTGTTTACTATACCCAAACAAGTTTTACTACCAATAGTTCATCATGCAACATCCGTACTGACCGTAATTAAAAAGAAAAAGCATAGACGAGACGCTGAAATTTAATTAAATCTCGACTAATCGAATTTAAATCAATTTATCTTCTCTTATTTTCTCTTTATGGGATATATATTACAAGTTTCAATATATTAGCGAAAAAGAATCCACCCATCCATTTCTCCATTCCATACTTAAGCCACTTTTTTTTATTATGGGTTCCCAGATAGGTGGGCTCACGTTTTCACCTCCATTGTTCTGTGTCCTGCAAACAATCCCCAGACTTCCGTGATATACAAATTTCCCTCTGGACTGTCCTATCATACCCTCTTCAATATTATACATATTGCACTAAAAAAGTTATCAGACATACAATTTTGAAGCTCGCCCGACCACTTTCCATAATGAGACACTCCTTAACTACTCTTTCCTGTCCCCGCAACCTCCATACTTATTTCTTAATATGCAATTAGAAACCTTTCATGCTAACAACTCACCATGCAGAAACCATCAACATTGTCATTAATGAGAGAAACGCTTGAGGAGATCTCCCATTAATACGCATTAAACCAAGATATGTGGACAACTATATTGTCCCTTCTGATTGTTCATCTCAAACATGGGTTGTCGCATTGGCCCATTCAAGAAATCTACAATTCTTAATCGCTCATTATCGTATCCACCATGTCTGAACTTCTATGTGTGCAATTACTAGTCTTTAATGTTAACAACACATCATGCAACACCCATCGAAATTATCATTAATGAGAGAAAGTCTTGAGGAGATATCCCATTCACACGCATTGGACCAATATTTGTGCAACGTTATATTATCCCTTCCAAATTTTCATTTCATTCATCGTCTGGAGAATACAAACATTATTGTAAACTTATGGCAGTAGGTCGACAACAGTTTTGTGGAGATACAATAAATATCTTTGGACATCAGGACCATAACTTCTAGTGGTCCAAGGAATACTTTTACTATTCATCCCGTTCCACCCAGAACGAAGTGATTTGGACCTATGGAATCGCTTGTGCAAGCTTCATCCCTGAGGTTTTTTACTGTAAGGAGGTGGTCTCTTTGTGCACCGAAAAATATATTCCAAGCCAAAGAATTATTCCACTGCACAACCATTCTCCTATTTCTTTGTCACCTCAGGTCTTCCACAAGATGTTAAAATTTCCAGAGCCAACATTGACCTTCAGAGGAAAATATTGCAAGTAGTTCCTAGAAAAACATGATAATGGGTTGGACATATTAGCTGAGTTCCTTGAAGACCTGACAATAGTTCCTGAATATATCACAAATTTGTAGGTAAGTTCCTTTAGAAATCTAGTTTGGGAAATTTCTTGGTTGTTTACAAGAATAACGGGACATCCATCCACGACAAGCATTTCCCTTATAATTATTTATATTTTATACTTCACAATCAAGGAACAATTCATTTTCGATTGGGGGAAGCTAATTTCCATTGGAATTTATTCCTAGTTGTCACGATTCAAAGAATCGAATAAATTTTATATGTCATCCTACTTGATTTTCGCAATAATGCATTGTTGTTTGTTTCCAAAACTATCACTTTCCAAGAAAATAAATTGTGGATTCGACCCAATATCATTCTGGTACCATGCCCTATGGAGGCACAAGGCCTCCCATTTTTTTTATGAAGTTTTTAATGACTTTGTCTCAATTTTCAAAGATTTCTTGTTAGTTAAGGATGCTCCGTGGATGTCTAGCCAGGAAACCAAGTTTTTGAACAGGAAGGGCACACTTGAACAAAAGGAAAACCAGAGTGTACTAATGGTCTTTGGCTCCAAGGAAAATCTTTCTTTCCTTCCATGCCACATCACGGACAAGATGTTTGTTGCAAAAATAACAAGGCAATACAACCACTGGTTGCATTTTTTCCATGACAAGAAAAAAAAAACAGTTCATTCCTTTTCCCTGGAAAGTTGGGGACTTCGTGTGCAGAAACATCAACAAGATTGACGAATTCGCGGGTCATTTCAAGAACTTGAACCTAACATATGCCAAAAGGCGAAAAGGGTTCAACCCTAATGGGATTTTTAGAGAACATTTAGTAGCAGTTGGCTTTAGCATCTCTTTTATCTATAGATGCCTGACTGAAGATAGGGACAGTGATGACAATAATCCTTCTTTTGGAGATTGTGACGCAGATACATTGCAAAGAATGACTGAATTGTACAGACAACAAGGAAAAGTATTCAGTGAGAAGAGTGCCTAGTCCCCCGCCAACACTCCCAAGAGTACGATATAATGGAGCATCGATTCAACCCACCCCAGTAAGAAAGCAACCCATAAATCTTCAAACGGAGGGGGAGAGAAGAACCCTCCTCGCACAAAAATTGATAGTTCTCACAAAGTTCCACTGATGAAGAAGAGAAAAAACATTATAGGGCAGGCCAACGAACCCGAAATTGAAAGTCAACAGATGCAACTTGAAATTGAAACTGAGCACATCCACAAAGTTGGTCCATCCACAATGGAAATATTTGATACTGACATTTTTTATGAAGATGAATCCTTCGTATTTCAGAGCGTTGTTTTTGACAGCAAATCTAAAAATATGGTCATTGAAAAGAGAGATGTAACAAATAGGAAAGGCGAACCTCGCATAGAGATTAACTTTAGGAAAATGTGGCCATCCCAAATATCCCTATTTCACCGTGTAACTAATGATTCTCTTGATGATTCCATTGGAGGAATTGAAGCGAAGAATGCTAGACTGAAATATTGTGTCAAGGAATTTGAAGAGGATTTCATTGTTACCCCAGAGTTTGCCAGTCTTTTAGCAAACAACGTGTCTGCTACCACTGTAGCCAAGATAAAATTATCCTCCACCCTCCTTGCATCATCTAGATCCCTTGTAGAGAATAACATCAAGAAAATAATGCAGCTATTTACTGAAGTGTGGGAAACATCACAAAATATAGCTTCCTTCCGAAAGAGGGAAAATGATTTGCACGAACATTTGCAAGCGAATTTAAAAAATGATCAATGTTTCTATGAACAAGTGTTGACCCCTTTTCCCAACCATGCCATCAACACCTCGGATATGAAAATAATACAAGATAATATCCCCTCCCCAAAGTGGACCAAACAATTAAAAGCATGCTGGAAAAATAAAATTGAGAACCTGGAGCTCATCGTCGAATTATGTAAACAAGGCATATTAGAAAAGGAAGAATTATTCACAAACCTAATCCAAATAGACTTATCCGAAAGTACCAATGAGTTTCAAGACCCAAACTTAATTCTCAAATCCTTTTCAATGACCAAAGAATCCTTCAATGAACAACTTGATATTTTAAAGGGGTTGTCTTTCGAAAAGTTTTACGATATCCTTGAATATCATGTAGATGAGCTTGAGAGCTGGGTACTCGACTATTCGGCACACAATGAAGAAATTGAGCAGAGTCTACATAGTATTTCAATGGATCTAAGGAAATTAGAAAACAACATTTTCGACATAGAAATCCAGGATGAAATCAACGTGGCCCCATGAGAAGCTACATTGAAGAATGGTTCCAATGGAGAATAGACAACCTCATCGAGGAAGGGAAACAACCATTTGACACGATTCTAGCGACCGTCGATGACAACAACAAAAATGCATCAGCTTCATAGTAAGTCTATACTTATGTCATCTTGTTTTCTTTATCAATCCAATTATTATACCTCTTTAAATAGAAAACTCTAACACAACACTCATAACTTCCAATTTCTTGTTTTCAGGTCTTCCTCTCTACTACCACACACTTCTTCTTTATACATTCCTAATTCTTGTAATTATTTCTTTTTATGGTCTGCAGGAGCCCCAATCCTAGTCTATATGACAAGCGCATTTAAATTTACAGTAACAAACATTATTATTTTTTGATAAATTTCAAAGAAAACTAATTCGGGAATGCTAAATTTTTTGTGTCTAGGAACCTTTGTTGCAAGACATTATTAGTATTCTATTGTATTTGAATGTTTAATGTGTATGCTTCAAAAATATGGAACTTTGATAAATTTCAAAGAAAAATGAACCTTTGTTGTAAGACATTATTAATATTTTATTGTGTTTGAATGTTTGGAACAAAAACATAAATATGGAACAGATTCCAGAAATTTTTTTTTGATAAATTTCAAAGAAAACTAATTCAGGAATGCTAAATTTTTTGTGTCCACAAACCTTTGTTGCAAGAAATTCAAAGGCTAACATCATAGCACTTTTTTAAATGTTAAATCTTTCCTATACTATAAAAAAAATTGTATATGATACACACATACTTCGAAGTTACTTTTAGTGTTGTTATTTGCAACATTTCATTTAATTTTACTTTAATGCCTATTCTATTGTATTTTAATTTTTAATGTGTATGCTTCAAAAATATGGAACAGATTCCAAATTTTTGATAGATTTCAAAGAAAACAAGAACCTTTGTTGCAACACATTATTAATATTCAATTCCATTTGAATGTTTAGTGTGTATGCTTCAGAAATATGGAACAAATCCAACCTTTGTTTAATATTCTATTGTATTTGAATGTTTATTGTCTATTCTTCTTGGTCCTTTTTCCCAAGAACCTTTGTTGCAAATCATTTAGAAAAAATGTTTCTAAGTACCATATTTAAACTATATACACCCTAGGAAACACCCCAGGAAAAAACTTCGTCGTTTGCATATTAACGTGAGTGATCATCTACAAGCCAAATATCTTGTGATTGGCCAATGGCACACTGCCACAAAGTCATCCTCTACATGGATACCACATGTACTTCAACTTTCTTTGCACGTGTATGTACTCGGTCCCATTTTAGCAGTGCATTTATTCCCATTCCAACCTGGCAGGGACTACAGTGCCATGCAACACTTGTTATGATAGAGAATGGTGTTTGAAGATATTGTTAATCAAATAATCCATAGCTTCATTGTGACTATATGATTCAAAACATTTTTAGGTTAGTAATCTTGCAGAGACTCTTAAAAATGGATTTTTAGTTTTGGTGTTTATATTTTTCTAGATTTTTATTAGAAATAGGGGTTTTATATTTTGGTTAATGCATTTATATAAATTTGAGTTAAGGTTTAAAAATTGGATATTTTATAGAGTATATATTTCTATAACTTTTTGTGAATTTCTATAAAAAAAATGTTGAGTTTTGGTAGCACACATATGCTACATATGTTGAGATCCAATGCATAGAAATTTCTATATTTTCATAGTAAGAAGAGGTTAATGTTTTGAAAAACTTACACCTTCAACGCTTGAAATTGAAATTAGAGTTTGAAATATTTTTATTTTGTATAAGACATATTCCTCTATATGACAACAAACTTTCATTGGAAAATTTAGAGTTCAAATGTGGCTCCTAAGCCCAACACAAAGTGCCATAGAGAAACATAGATTTCCTTTTACTTGTTCATTTTTAAAATTTTATTTTCAATATTATAACCTTGAATGTTGACTAACGTTTGGTAATTTTAGAGGTGATTAATAACTATTTCAAGATATGATTTAATATAGAAAATTTTGGGTTACCCCAATAAATGAGATGACTTGAGATATCAATAGTAACACTCATGGCCTCGTAGTTTAAATATTTGGAAACTCTGTGAAAATTATGGTGTTCCTTGTCAGCTAAAAAATAACATTCAAAGTAAAATAGAAAGAATATAACTGTGGAGAGAAAATAAATAGAGAAAGATCAAAGGAAATATAGTTATAGAAGGAA
>SNQJ01S0142548.1:24646-41676 GCA_010110895.2 Picea sitchensis
TACATTTTGGTGAATGCATCCATTTATGATATTTCTAGAAGCTGAAATGTTGATATTATTACTAACTCATGAAGTGAGAATATTTCATAAATTGTTAGATATTGCAACGAAAAAGTTGCAGGTTAAAGTAGTGACATGAAGATCGACTATGCAAAATATCTCTCAGGGGAACAAAGAAGATATATGGAATAAAGAAAAATACTTCTAGCTAAAGTATGAAGACATGAATCTGGCACTTCGAAAGTAGAGAACCAAAAGGCTAACATGCTTCAATAGCAAAGGCATCGAGATATTTGAAGAATTTTTTTATATGTACATTGTATATAATGCACTGAAGACAATGCATAAATAAGGGGGAGGGGAATGTAATACCCCTAGGCTAAACCTCAATTGTGAATGTACATATTTTTTGCAGGTTGATGAGCCATGATAGTATAGGCTAGAGTGCATGTGAGATTATTAGGCCAAAGATCTTAGATGATAAAAGGCTAGCGATCCTATCATTGTAATATGTATCACTCATATTATTAATAAAATACATCATTGATGCAAACCAACCTCTTTATACTAAGATAGTAGATGTGCGTAGCACAAGGCCAGTTGTGTGCGTTGCTTGTTTCAATGATTTGCTTCCACATAAGAAATGATTGGTATCAAAGCTCAAATTTTTATGTTACACAACCGAGAGCAGAGTTGGGGATGTTAGAATGTGTTATCAAAGATTTATTTAACGAGTTTTTGGTAACGAGACTCATCTAGGAGTATGGGTACATTACAATGTGGTATTAGAGAAATTTTGTGGAGTTTTCTGTAATGGGGATGTTACAAAGTGATATCAGAGTTCTTGGTTCAACACTAGATTGGTATGGGATAGATATCAACATGAATTTGGAAAGGTGGGCATTTTTATGATGTTCACAATGGTCATGATTTGAAAATATGGGAAATCAGCTAAGTGGAGAAAGGATTCACTTGCACTAAGTATCGGCACTGCATGGTGCATGGTTGTGATGTGTGTGAAATATCAATGCATGGAGTGTGCACACTAAATATTGGATATGCACATTGAGTATTGTTGCATGTGGGTGCAAAATTAATGTTGGCGCAATGTAGAGAAAAAATATAATGAGTGCAGAGTATTGGTGCGCAACACAGAATTTGTGTGCACTAGATATTGATGCTCGAAACACGAAAAATTGAGTGTGCTAAATATTAGTGCCTGATGTAAAAGTTGTGCACATTGAATACTGGTGGGTTGTATGTGAGCTCAGTATTGCGTGTGTAGAAAATGCGTGCATGATGAATATGGGTGTATAAAACATAATTGGTATACACTTGATATTTTAAAGAAAGAAAAGGAGAGAGAAGAGGAGGAAAAGTCCCAGACAGAGGATTCCAAACATTCATCCAAAATTTTGAATTAGGTTGTTAAATTCACAAGGAATCAAAAGAAAGGAATCTAATACATTTATGAAACATAATGTGCATATTATTTATGGTTTTTACAAATTATTTAGTACAACAAATCCTATTGCCTACAAATTTTTCAGAGTTAAAAACAATTTGATCAACGTAGAAAACAAAGGCATGGAAGATGCACAAAGAACCTACAACCATGAAGATGAGGTCAGAAGGATGTATTGCAATATATGAGACTTGATGACTATATCAGAGTGCATTTACTACCAGATTTTCACCATAACTTGAGAAAATCATGCCATGATGTCATCCATAAAATTGTCAATCAATCAATCATATAACCTACTTGTTCTAACTCGATTTTCATCACTTTCACATTTATGATTCTAATGTTGGGGTAATTTCACTAGACAGACATTGACGTAACCATACTGAGTGGCATGGTGACCTTGTCTCTATGCCGCTTTGATGCAATGATGCAACCTAAACTCTATGCACTACATTTTAAAATATCTACCAGCTTTGATGACTTTCAAAAAGGACCTCCTCCCAACTGGTGGTGTCTTACTCTTACAAGAAACTAACTGTCAAATTGAAAACTTATTACTAGACCCGACTTGACTAATTGAATATCTCAACCATAGGGTTTAGTTTTATTAGACCTGATGCGACTAGATTGACTGGCTTAGTTGTAGGGATGAGTTTGATTGACTCAACTAGACTATAACATAAATAAAAGTATTATGCATGACTCCTCTGAAAAGAGCATGGAAACTTAAGTTGATGGAGGGGTGGAGGGTTTCAGGCAGGAGACATTCACCCATCCCTTGCGGAGAGTGCCATCTAGATAGGGTATTTTAACATCTCCCGATTCACGAATGTCTACAACCAAGAAAGTTCCTAACCAATGCATCTTCTATTTCCCTGTATGTTTAAAGTACTTGTTGTCGTAGAGAAGAACAAAGTCTCCCTTGTCGAAAGTATTTCTTTTAATATGTCGATCATTCCATGCCTTCTACCACAACTTCTCAACCATCTGATGTTACTGTGCTAAGAATCGATCTTCCTCTAATCCCATTATCTTTGTAATGTGGCTTTGAATGGATTATTCCTTAGACATCTTGGTAGATTACACAATGAATAGGCCGGGTATCATGAACTTTGCAGGTACCACTACTTCCTTACCATAAACCAGAAGGTGCGTTCTTTGTTAACTTCTTTTCTTGTTGTAATGTATGCCCAAAGCACAATTGGTATCCATTCATCCCAGTCATCGTGATTGATTGTGAAAAATTTAGTCAAGCCTCTTTCTAGAATCTTGTTAAATTATTCGACCATTGCATTTGCTTGAGGGTGATATGGGCTACTGGTATGTTGTTGTATCATAAATTCCTAAGCTAATGCCTTCATGGTGGAGCTCATGAAGTTTTTACCTTTATCATTTGTCAAAATTCTAGGACATCTGAACCTAGATATGATATTATCAAATATGAACCTTGTGGTCATATGAGTATTGCAATCCCGAGTCGGTGCTGAATTTGCCCACCGAGTGAGATAATTAGTCGCGATAATTATGTATACAACATTAGAATGTCTAGTAGGAGGGTTGATAGATCCAATGAAATCAACCGACCAATTCTTGACTGGCTGCAATGCAACTACCAGGTGCAGAGATAACTCGTCCCTCCTGGAAGGTCTTCCCGTCCTTTGGCATACATCGCAAGATTTGGCATAATCCTTAGCAATCCTGAAGACTGTGGGCCACCACAGTCCCACCTGCAATACTTTCTAAGATATTTCCTTTCCTCATTAGTGGCCTCCTGCAACCCCATTATGGAATTCCCACCAAATTCCTAAGCATTCATGATCCATGACATAGCGCTTGATTGTGCTGTCAATGCCCAGTTTGTATAACTGCTCGGTGATCAGCTGATAGTCCACAACCCTAACAACGAGTTCTTATTATGTATTGAAGTGTACTCTGGAGGCACAAGTCTCATTGTAAGGAATATGGAATTATCCTCCAAGTAATTTGGCATGTCTTCCACTTGGAATAAATCTGAGTCTGATTGTCGATCGTATAATGATCCTCCGGATTCCCCATGTCAATTCTGGATAAGTGATCTGGGTCAACATTGTTCTTTCCTATGCTCAAAATCACTTCAAAATCAAACTCCTAGAGCAATGGAAGCCACCTATAGATGAATCCTTCCAAAACTGACTTGTTCACCAAGTATATTAAGGTTGAATGATCTATGAAAAACTTTAAGCGACCACCCAACAAATAGTGCTTGAAATTTTGTAGTGACTAGATCATGACTAATCCTTCCTTTCAATAGTCATGTAGTTGTGCTCTTCTTTAGAAAACTTTCTGTTGGTGAAGTAGATAGGGTGGTCCATCTTCTCTGTTCTAGGATGCATCAATATGGCTCCCAGAGCTATACCTGAGGCATCTACATGTACATGGAATTATAGAGCCCAATTCGGAAACACAATGATTGGGCAACTTACCATTTTTTCCTTGAGGATGTCTAAGGTGGTTTGACATTCTTCATTCTAGGAAAATTATTTTGTCTTCTTCAGTGAGTACTCCATTGGTGCAATGATTGTGGTGTACCCCTTAATGAATCTCCTGTAGTATCCCATCTGTCCCAGGGTAAACTGCAACATGTGAACATTATTTTGGGCCTCCACATTGACAATGGCCACAATATTAGCTGGATCTACCATAACCCTATCCTTGCAAACCGCATGACCTATAAATTTTCCAAATGGCATGTAAAAGACACATTTTTGTTTTTGAAATGAAAGGAGAAAAAGTTGCTTGTCCGCATTGGGCAAGGACATTATTGAAAGGTAGTATTTACCCCTACCTACCTGATAGGTCCTTTCTTCACCTTAAAGGTCCCTTGATTTCTTCCCCTTATTAAGCTCTTGGTTCCTAATCTTATGGTCTTTTCCCCCTTGAAAGATCCATATAGGGGGATTGCAAAGATTTGTTAGTGAGTGGAATAAGGATGGGAATAAGGAATGAATGGGAATGAAATGAATGGGAATAGAATGTATGCTACATAATGGAATGAGAATGGAATCTGTGCTACAGAATAGAGGGAATTAATGGGAAATGTGTACTGCTACAGACTAGGTTAGAGGCCCAACTTCCTTTAAGTCAATTCTTTTCAAGGGTATTGGCTCATGAATTGCTTCACCGTTCACGTCATCTTGCACATCACAACATATTAACGTGAGGCATGATTGGTCACATCTCAAACCTATTCCTGAGCATAAAAATTTCAATTCTTTTAAGATAGAAGAGGTAAAGGAATGAAAATAGACTAAGGAAGGAAGATCCTCTAAGAAAGGATAGTTACCGAAGGAAGGGTTGTACTAGAAAATATGACTTGCCTTATGACTTGCTCTATCAAATGGCAGGAAGGCGCAACCGCACCTCCATTCTATGAGTTGATAGACTTTAGGGGCCTTAATGGATAGTTCCTATAGTATGTGCCTCTGGGAGGTTCCCATAGTATGTACCTATAGTATGTGCCTATCACATCCTCTAGCTGGTACGTTCATCAGTCTCTCCCTTTTGCGACCTCGTCCTGATAGACACTTTTGAGTTCATGGAAATACACAAACATGAATGCGAGAGGGGCCTCTCTAATGCTCATCTACTCCTTTAGTATGGGCCTTCTACTCCCTTCTTCTATTAGACCATGTATTCCCCTTCGGGCTTTTAGTATACCTATGGGTTCTTCCTAGTCCCTTCTTTATCATGGATAGATGGAAACTATGGACACTTAAGACATATGGATATGCCACCAAAGGAAAAAGACTCTTTAGAGGGTTTGAATGCTCAACCATAAGGGAGAGGAAGATATATCATCTATAAAAGGTTCCTAATAAGGTCCCTAATCTATGAAGATAAATAAGATCTAAATTCAGATGTTTCTCTCTCATTGGATGGCCTGAATGGATGTTACTATTTCCGTACAGGCCTAACATCAAACTCTTCCAAGCGCAACACAGACGCATGCATCATATTACATATGTAATATCGAGCTAATATCATCTTGGCTTGGTTCGAGCATCATGAGCCTTATTGATGCCTTATCAAATAGGGCTCGAGTCTTGACTGGGGAATAGAATAAGAGTATACATGTTTCGATCTCCAGTGGCATTCCATCAAAAATCCAGTAAGCATCCGATAGAATTCCATTTTCTGTAGGATCATTTCATAGAATGTTTTCAGCTAGATCATAGCATACCTCTATTTCTGAATCAAGGGCCTCTAGCACCATTTCCCTCAATTCCTGCCCAGGGCACCATTCCGAGAGATAATTCCCATCATTAATCATGATCTTCGCACATTTCTCCTTCTTGTTCAGGCATCATCCTTCCTATTATTGATTCAAAATGATATTCGAAGGTAACTTCACTCGCATTCACATGCATCGAACTGTATTTCCTAGATTCACATAAAACATACCATTCCAGCTAGAGCCTATATCTAGGGTTCAACAAGCCCCAACCTTAGCCCACCTTGTAGCAAGTCATAAGGCATTAAACTTTCCCCAATAACCCTTCCCCCTATAAATAACTCCTACCCCTAGGAAATAAACCCTAGCCCCCCCCAAATACCTTGGCAAGGCCTCCGAATAAGCACCTCCACGTCGGCAAGGCCTCCAAATATTTCTCTTACAACTACGTTCTCTTTCTTTCAAATATATTCTTGTCATGAATTAGATAATAGAGGTAACTTAGTTTATGTTCTGGTTGGTCAACTTTAGAAAGTGCGAGACCTGAGAAGACCTACCTTCCTTCCTTCCTTCCTTTATGGAGCTTCCTTCAATAGGTCCTTCTACCCAACCTTTACCTACCTACATTACTTGAGCTATCTCTATTTAAGGGTCAGCCCCTACTACCACCCCTATAGGTATAACCATGACCTTACCTTACCTTACCCTTGTGGTAGCCTAACACAAGAAATAACTTGCAGGACCCCTTTCCTTATATATAGCTAACTCTGGCCTATCAAGACCCTACCTGACTGAGATGGAAGGGTCAAAACTTGGATTAAGCAGAGTTTTGACCTATGCTTAGTCAAGTCAGTTAAGGGTATACCCTATTTGATCAAAGCCAAGGGATATAATATACTCTAACTTACCCTTGTTGAACTGCCACTAGGTATTGAAAGGTAGAAATATGCGCTATTTGTTTTTGTATTTCTATTTTTTTTTTGAAATTAGAAAAACTGATCGTATATAATGTAAAAGAACAAACTTACCAAAAAGATGAAAAACTGTAAATTAAAAAAAGAAAATCAAACCGGTATGTACAAAGGTGGCTTAGAATTTCATTACTGCATAAAATTGTTCAGGTAACGCCCATTGATAGGAGCATTAATGCTTTTCCAATAGATTTTCTAACAAGAACAAATTCTTTCCTTCAGAAGCTACAACCCTGAATGGTCCACACCAGATGTGATTGAATTTTTTGTGTTTTCCAGGGTTGTCTTTCCTAGCGTCCCACTTCAAAATGAGGTCGTCTAGAAGAAATTATCTATCTTTACCCTTTCTATCAAACAAGGCTTTCATATTATCTTGGTATCTTTGGAGTTTCTCATCTACTTCAACCATATTTTGTTGGACTTCAATCAACTGGTTCATTCTTTTGGTGACATCATTAGGTTCTTCCTTCGAATCTTGCCAGAGCTTCACTACTGGCAGAGCGAGGTTTATGGAGAGTACCACATCTGTACCATATACCAGTTGGAAATGAGACATTCCAATCAATTTCTTAGTGCCTATCCGATTTGCACATAAAGTGTATTTCAAATGAACATGCCAGGCTTTCTTATTTTTGGTTAGCACCTTTTTTATTATGGTGATCGAGCTCTTATTTGACGATTCATCCAATCCGTTTCCTTGAGGATAGTAAGTTGTGGAATGTCCTAGTACAATATTGTACTTTTGAAAAAATCTAACCATCGCTATGGATTTGAAAGCTTGGGCATTATCTATGACTATCTTTCGGGGACAACCGAATCTTGATAAAATATTTTCTTCTAAGAAATTTATCACCATAGAGTCTATATCGTTTCATGTCGGAATGGCCTCGAGCCATTTAGTAAAATAATCAGTAGTGGCCAGAATCCATTTATGTTGTGTACTTGAATGCAAATGGATCTCTCCGATAAAATCTAGACCCCACTGTTGAAATGGAGCTTCTGTCTTGACCGGGGTCAAGGGTAGCATAGGAAGCTTTTGTTTGCCTGAGAATAATTGACAAGAATTATAGGCTATGAATTTAGTATTCATATCTGTAATAACTTTGGCCAATAGTATCCAACTCTCAGGGTTTTATAGGTCGTCGCCCCCTAGGCGTGATTTCCTCCACACACCCCTTCATGAAACTCATTTATTACATTCACTATTTCAGATTCTATTAGGCATATCAGTAAAAATCCCAAGGGGTCTTTCCAATATAGGTGGCTATCGACGATACAATATTTTACTGCGTGCAGCTTTAGTGTTCTTTCCTTGGAAGGAGTCATATCTCTCAGGCACTGAAGAGTCAAGAGATACAAAACTATGTCGTTATACCAGAAAGAGGAAGAAATTTTTTCTTGGATCTCGGTTGTAGGTATAGTAGCATCAAATTCATTTATGTCTGGAAAATCTTCGTAATCTTGCAGATGATTTATCCCGAGTGCTCTAAAATTTGATTCAGCTAATATATTAGCCAAGCCTTGACCTTTGATGAGTTTTACTGGTTTTACTTCAAGATCAAATTCCTGAATCTTGGAAAGCCATCGGCCTCTCCTACCATCGCTATTTGGTTGAACCAATATATATTTAACGGAACTGGTGGGTACATAGGAAATTACTTTAGAATGCAACATGTATGTCCTGAAATCTTTTAGGGCCTTCACCATTGCGTATGCCTATTTTTCCAGTATGTCGTAGTTCAACTCTGCGTCTCTGAGGCTTTTACTGACGAAGGCTATCGGTTGTTCAAACCCTTCCTTGTTCTTCTCTAAGAGTACAACTGCAATCGTATGTTCTAATGTGAATGAGAAGATCAAGAATTCTTTCATGTAATCAGGACTGGCCAACACGGGTGCTTCACCTATAACTTTCTTGATACGTTCGAAGGACGCTTTAGCTTCAGTTGTCCATTTGACCTCGCTGTCGTTTTTTAGCATATCTGTTATCAACTTAACAATTTTAGCGAAGTTCGGAATAAATCTTCTTAAAAAGTTTATTTTTCCTAAAAAAGATTGGATTTCCTTTCTGTTCCTAGAAATATTTATTGTATCTATAGCTTCAACCCTTTTGGGGTCGATTTTAATTCCATCTCTAGATACTATATGGCCCAAGAGTTTACCTTCCTACATTGAAAAATGAGATTTCTTGGGATTCAGAGACAAATCGAATTTTCAACATTTCTCGAACGTCTGTTTGAGGTGTACCAAGTGCTTTGCATCAAATTTAGAAAACATGGTTAAATCATCAAGATAAATGATAACAAACTTATCTCTTTCGCCGACGAAGGTGATGTCCATTGCTTGTTGGAAAGTGGCTCTTGCGTTCATCAGACCGAATGGCATTTTATCATACATGAAAGTACCCCATGGGGTAGTGAACACAGTTTTTCCTTTATCGTCTTCATGGACTTCAATTTGGTTATAAACTGAAAAGCCATCAATCATAGACATTATATTAGCTCCGACCACTTTCTCCAAAACATGATCCATTTTAGGTAGTGGATAATTATCTTTGAGGGATGATCTATTTAAGTTCCTAAAATCCACACAAACTCTGATTTCACCATTTTTCTTCCTGACTGGGACTAAATTGGCTACCCACTCAGAATATCTGAGTGGAACAATGATTTTTGTGTCTAAGATCTTCTTTACCTTCCTTTCTATCACAGGCAACAATATAGGATTTATTTTTCTGAGTTTTTGCCTAAAAGGTTTGATGCCCTTCTTTAAAAGGATCTTATGTTCGATGACAGTGGTCTCATAAGTTCTCAATTTGTCATAAGACCAAGTGAAGAAATCTTTGTATTGCTTGAGTAAATCGACGTATTTGATTTTCATTTCAGGTGGAAGGTATTTAGATATCTTTACAAACTTAGGAGTTTCCTTGGTGTCTATATTACAATATTCAACCTCTTCAGGCTGAGGTTGAAAAGTAGACTTTAGGGGAATATCGTCATGATCGAACAATATTTCTAAAGGAATCAAAACTTTTGGGGTCTGGTTTTTTTTCAGTACCAACATGCAGTTATTAGTGATCTTATCCTGGAATTCCTGAGGATCTTCACCTTCCCGCATGACCCAGACATGGTCATTCTGATTTTCCTGATCAATATGTGTTTCGGAAAATTCATTGACCATTTCTAAAAATTGTTTGATCTGCTCATCGTCTTCAAATACCTTCTAGTGTTGAACATTATTTGGTATTGAAGGCCTGTGCTTCATTTCTATGTGATGTTTCAACTTCAAAACCATAGGTGGCATGAAAGTCGCATCCGCTTTCACTAGGGAGTCGGCTTGTTGATTTTCTGTCCTGGGAATATGATGAATATTGAATGATGAGAAAAACATTTCTATCATATCCCAGGCGCAGTTTCTGTATGACCTTAACCTTGGATGCATGGCCTAATATTGCTACCTAATCTATTTTACAATCAATTCTGCATCACCGTAAACTATCAGATTTTCAATTTTCAACTTCCTGGCAACCTCTAATCCCAAGACAAGAGCCTCGTATTCACATACATTATTAGTATAGTCAATGCCCCATTGCAATCTGTATGAGAAAGGAATAATAAATTCATCACCAGGTGACACAAACAACACCCCAACTCCTGCTCCGTCCCACGACGAAGCACCATCAATATACATCTTCCAAACTCCTACACTATTTGCACTTTTATTTGTTTTTTCTATTTTTTGGTTTTCTTTTTCTGTACAATTTTCTTCTGTACATTCATCTAAACTACCATCAATCGATAATATACAATTCCCTTAATCTTGATAAATGACATATACCATATAGTTATTTGGGTTTTGTGGGTCACTTACAGTATATGCCATTCTCGTCTCCTTGTACAGACGGGTGAACTGTCCGTCGAAGATCGGGATCATGGCATAAGTCATATCCAGTTGCAGTGATCCTCTAAGTTTAGCACCCAAAGACTTGGAAAAAAACATGCCATAATTTGTAGGAACATCAACAACAAATACATCCATGAGAATACTTTTCACAGGGATCTGTGCAAAATTAACTACTAAATATTTAATCATACCAAGGCACTTAACTTTTCTTGAATTGAAAGAATACAAATCTCGATATGTTCTAGTAACCTCGAAGCCCAGTTTTTCCATAATGGATTTGGGAATTAAGTTGTGTGAGGCTCCAGAATCCAACATATAGTTATGTAGAAAGTGATCACGCACAGTCAACAGTGATATAAAAAGGAGCGACAGGATCTTTGACATTTTCGATATGCGGACCAAACATTATAGTAGGATTATCATCTTCCAAATTAATAGTATCTGCATGACTTTCAGCATCCGATAAATTTATCATCTTGGCGATTTTCTTTCTGTACATTGTGTTTTTTTCCATTTCAACCAGAGGTACTAGAATTTAATTTTATTGATTTCTCTTTCTAGATTGAAAATTCCAATCGTCTTTTCGGCTTCCCTGGATGGTATCTCTATGTCTCTTTTTTTTGTTCCATTGGTTTGTGTTTCTTTTGTTTTGGTCGTCTTCATCTTGGTATCTTGCATCTCAACTGTCTTTGTTTTGGCTGTTAGCTTTTCAGTGGAGGGTTGAGAGGTCTCATTCTTTTTACTTCTAGACAAAATTTTCTTCAGTGGATCAGTTGTGGAAAGTTTATCTCTAGGCCTTAAATTATATTTTTGTTGAAGTTCGACCATTATAGAGTCGATGATTCCTTGATAATTGGAGTCTCCCATATTATTTATACTTACCTCATTTCCAAACAGTGGTTCTTGATCTAAATACCTTTCGTAATCCTATCTGGTCAGGTGAGGTTCTTGGTCATTATCATTAAGGTTGTTTATATCATCATCAAACCCCTCAAAGTCTTGTGCATCATCACTTTGCATAAAGTTTTCTGTTTTAAAAGGAGCTTTGATTTTTTGATCCTCATTTTTTACTGGTCTTTGCTGGGTCTGTGGATTGGATTCCTTTTTAAGTCTCTCCTAGCAAAAGGATCAAGATTAGCCTAGTCTAATTCCATTCTAGAGATCTTGTTTGATAATTCTTTGATTATTTTTGCCATGTCGTCCATTTTTTCCTCAACGAACTTCCCAGACCTGGAAGTTCTAGCTTGCTCCCTGAAGTGCTTAGTGTCTTTGTTTCTTGTTTCGACATTCTCTCTCAGTTTACCAGATGCCATCATGTTTGACTCAATTTTGATGGCGTCATCTTTCATTCTGGTGAGATCGACATATCTCCTTTCTCTCAAAAGCAGGGCAAAGTCTGGCTCGAAATCTCTTGCGAAAGTTACTTTAGCTGCAGGCTGTGAAGGTTTAACTTCTGCTGGAATTTTTTGATAAAGTTTATTAAACCTTTAGGTGAACTCTAAGTCTGACTCTGAATTCTTTTTCCTCAAAGCCCCAAATTCTGTCAGGTAATACAAGTGATCTTTTTTCTCTCCCCACTACCTTAAGAAGGAAGTTTCTAGTGTGTCATAAGATGTTATAGATCCTACAGGAATCCCTCGAAACCAAAGTCTTACTTGGCCTTCAAAGGTTTGCACCAAAAGTCTCGATTAAACATCCTCATTCTCAATGCCGAGGATATCAACAAATTGGTCAAAAAAGTTTATGTGCTCTGTTGCCATTAAATCTCCCTCTCCTGTGAACTTTGGTAAATTCTTCATGTAATTTTCAGGTAGGTCATGAAGGATAGGGGGAAGGACCAGAGGAGTATATATGGCAAAGATCCTGGGAGGGGGAGGTGGTGGCCCTTGGTCACCTCCTTCTCCAACACCACCTCCTCCAACTGCAACCATTTGAATGTGAGGGGATGAACTTTGAGAGTTGAAAAGGGGGTTTTCATATACTTGTAGTGGCCCTTAGACTACTTTAGAATGAGGAGAATGAAGTTCTGGAGACAGATCAGTAGGAGACAGAAAGTCTGAAAAAGGGGAAAAAGGGAAATGAGGACTGGGTTCTTCGGACTTACAGGATATATAGACAGGAGAACCAATAGGAGATGAATTAGGATATGCGATATACTCCTCAGAGTTTCATGGAATAGAAACCTTTACTTCAGGGATCCATGAAATAAAAGCGGATACCGAAAGGGTTCCTTTACCTTTATTAGTAGAGGGGGGAGTCGAAATGGTCTCAACTTTTATCTCAGGTAAAAGCGGTTCAGGGTTTATAACTTCAGTTTCAAGTTTATCAGTTGATGTATCTTCAAAGTGGATTTGTGCGTAACCTTCTTGTGAGGTTGATTGTTCAAGAGGAACCTTAGCATTAGTTTGCACAACTTTGGGTTGGTAAACCTTACTTGTGGATGCAACAACTTGCTTGGGGTATCCCCTTGGTCTCAAAATATTTTCAAGATTGGCTACAAGAGTAGTCTGCTATTCGTCTGGGTTCTTCCAGGTATTCTTTCTACCGAATGCCAACTTATATATAGTGGAGTCGCCAAGTGAAAGATAAAGACTTAATACAATATTCAACCCTTGTTCACTATCAAAGAAAGAATATTACCTTGTCGTTTTTCCCAGGGAAAAATAACTTCGTATCTCCATCCCCGACAACGACGCCAAAAAGATGTTGTTCCTGAGATTACACTTAAGGCTTAAAAGAGTAATGTCAAGGCATCATAAATATAAATTTGATTTTGAAATGTGTTTTTTCTCCCATTAGTTATATAAGATTTAATTCCTCAAATGAAAATAATGACAGAACATGATAGAGGTCGTATTTTGTCGTTTGAGTCGATTAATAAAATCAGATGGTGTGAAGGAAAATTACAAAATTGTTAAACAAAATAAGTCATTAATGTGAGATGAATCTTATCTTCTCTACAGTAGAAGAAAGTAAAGGATGCACTCTCGAAAGGATATAAGATCCAATTATCCAAGTAGCTCACAGGTCTTTCATTTATCGACAGTAAATACAAAGGAAAAACAATTTGCTTAATGAACAACTGATTTGATGTGATCACAATAGTAGTAATACTAAATTGTAAACACTCACTTATCACAAAATGGCATAAAAGAAACTAGAAATATGGAATACGAAGGGAAAACATAACTCAAACTGCACAAAGCTTGGAATCTATGTATGCACTTGTATTTATTCTCACAAAAGGAGATTTTCTCTTTATTAAATTCAACAAGAAGCAACCCTTCTTAAGTCTTCAAACTATGTATTTATACAAAATGATTCCGACCTTAGCCGGTTGGAATTCTCATAATTCAAAAACATTAAATATTACAAATAAAAACCGAAACGTTTCATCTGCAAAGCTCTGTCTCTTTGCTTGCTGGCAGAGACGTTTCTTCTTCTCATACTTCAGCTCAGAAAACAACTAGTCTTTAATCATGACTTGTGTATCACTTGTTCCTAGACGTGCTAGATTTCCCTTGTTTGATGCACTGAACACATCTGCTCACTAACTGCACCACCAACCTGGAAGGCTCTGCTATATCATTTGCCTCGAAAGTGTATGGCCTCTTTTCTATATAAGGCAACCTATCTTACATCATCTTGGGTTCTAGAGATAGAGACTGTAGTTGTAATCTAGGATTGACTATCCATTTGTTTATCTAAATAAGGTCAACCTACTTCAATCGTAAAATTCCATCCCTGGCCTCTTCCATACTTGTCTTGAAATCAAATTGATTTTTAGCTATATCAATTTGTCCCAGGGTTTCAGGGCTATTATCTCTTCCAATGCACAGTGACTCCTTGTCAAGAGCATAGAATGTTTCTTCACCTCCCTCACTAATCTTTTTCTTTCAGCTATATTGGCCTCCCAGGCCTTGAGTATTATATCCCCTTGGGTTTTTTCTGAGAGGGAAAATATGGTGACCCTGAAAACTTCCTCCTTTAATGCTGCTAGGAAAACCTCCTGGAATGTGACTCTAGCTATAGTAGCCTCCTTCTCCTTTATACACATATTTTTTAAAGAGAGTTTTGCCGATCAATAGTGGTTTTGAATGCCTTCAATCTGAGTCAAAAGGCTTTGTTGGGATTATCCTAGCTTCTCATGTATCTCTAAATCTTGGGCTCAGAAAGATGATATATCTATTGATGTGTTTTAGTTCAAGCTTACTTTCACCTGCAATTGTTTTACTAATTCTTCCCGTCGGACAACCAACTCTTTTCCTGCCTGTGAATTTTTTTGCATCTCCTCAAGGATGATTTTAAGCTGTTGAATTTCATGCCTTTCATGGGCTCTAATCTGCTCGAAGCCTTTATTAATTTCTCTCTCGACCCCTTGTTTCACAGTCCTTACTTGTTTTCGTAGCTGGTTCACCAACAGATCTTTCTGCTTCAACTTTTCCTTTAGGTTGCTAACTAAAAATTGGTTTGTTGTGGCAAAGGCTCCCAATGAATCTGCCACATCTGTAGTAAAATTATTTTCTTCTTGAGCTTGTCCATCATACATTACCCTATGTCTCTTGATAGGCACACCCTCCCTCTAATGTACTTCTTTCCATACTACAACTTTTCTCTTCTTTCCATATTATCATTCGGGCGGGTCCAAAACATTAGGGAAAGAAGAGTTGTTCGATCAGTGGGGATAAAGGATCGACGATGAATCTTGTGTATTCTTTAAGGATAGAATATAATACAATTTATTATGGAAGTTCAATTCTAAGATAGAGTAAGGAGAAAGAGAATGAAGCTTCAATCTTATAATTTTAAAAGTGTTCCAACAAAATCTATAAAAAAAATGTTAAAAATTACATTCCAATTTTGGTGTCTACATACCTCAAGATGCTCAAGGGATATGAATTACCCTATTAAGAAAACATATAAATACTCTATTGCCAGTGGATACTATAGCATCTATATTATAGGAAAAACTAAATCCTACATCAAAGCACCCTAATTATTTCTGGAAAGGACTTTTCATTGAGATCTCTTATTGCATTTTTCCCTTCTTCATAAGCTATGAAGGCTGGAACCTCTTTCTTTCACTACATATTGGAACATGGCACTTGATTCAACCTTATTTTGGAGCATTGAAATACATACAACATTCATTGAAGGAACATTTAGATATTCCCCTTTTGTTTCTTCTATAGAGGCTGCTCTATATCCTGTCTTATTTTCTTTTTCTATCGAGAATGGTAAAATTTTAAGCACATAGCGAGATATTCTATATGCTACTCTTGAGGATGAAATGGAATCTATAACCATTGAGCCTTTGTTTTGAATGGTATTACATCACCTACAATTTAAGTTAGATATAGAGGAGGGTCTGGCCAGTCCATCTATTGAAGATTTTTATTTATTCATGATCCAGTCCAATAATTTGCTTGGTTGATGAAGGCCTAATATATCTTGTAGATTATACAAATGAATCAAAGTAGAAAGAGAAAGCCTCACCCTTGGATCACAGTGTCCATTCGGGGTGTTTACTTTATAGTGACACTATTTAGTTGTAGAAGAGTGAACGCTTAATGCCTTGGAAGCATGAACGCAAATATACCGACATGATCCTACACTGGTATAACGATATACTCTAACATCATTTTTTGCTCCTTTTGGATCTGTTGACATCTCTTCCCTGGTGGCTTCCTAATCATGTTTTTGAAAGTGATTATTGGACTGCATTTTCAAAGAAAATTTTTCTACATCCATATCAACATATTCCGTCAAATTGTATTCATGAAATGCCCTTGAAGATTTTACAGTGTTAGAATGCAAATTTGCTTCAATGCCATCCCCTTATTCCGAATGCTTTTGAAATATATAAACTCAGTTGTATAATGGCCCTTACCAATTATATAGAAGTCTTTGTTGGAATATAGGAAAGTCGTTCACACTTCATATGCTATTGCAATAGCTCTCTCCCAAATCCCATCGACGTTAATCACCATTAATTTTGTTTGGAAAACCCAATGGGCGATTGAAACAAAACGGTAAATGGGATGCAAAACTAATTAATCCGCTATGTGTTTGAGTAGAGGAAAAACATACCACGAAAAGCACTATATTTCAAGAACATGAAAAGAAGAAACGATGAGGGAACCAAGACAAAAATATGCTACAACTCACATATAGTCAATGACTCCAATGCTCTTCCATGAATTCCTAAGAGAGTACCAAACATGGAATACATGAAGCTTCATGTGGAAATATAATGATTTACATACATTTACTTACATAAAATACATTTTACTTACATAGAACAGTTTATAATCAAATTCAATGAAACCTCAATATTTTATCCATTCACAGGATGTTGTTGAGAGCTTGTTAATTCACAGGACAAGAGAGGATGCCCACCTGGTTAGGCCTGTCCAGCTTCTCAATACTATTTGACCTCATACCAAATGACAATTTTGTAATCCATTAGTTGGAAACGCCC
>SNQJ01S0142549.1:0-24667 GCA_010110895.2 Picea sitchensis
GGAACATACCTCAACTATATGCAATATGATAGACAAGCCAAAACATCTCAAATCTTCTTTTATTCATAAGATAGAAGAACCTGCTACAATGAAGATGCCGATATGGAATGCTCAAAAGATGGCCAAGAAGATAGACAATAGAGTTGCTACAAAATTCTCCCGACAATACAAAATAATCCTCCAAAGGCTAGATAAGAGATGAAGACCAATGCCAAGTGCCAAACCCCTCAAGCTGGAAGATGTCACGCCCTGCTGCAGTGTTGAAGCTCCTCAATATTTTGGCCCTGCTGTCAAAGATGTCCAATCACCTCCAGAAATATGCCAACTGATAGATCGGGTAACTGTAAGGACAACCCAAGTGTCCAAATCTCCAAATCCACTCTCAAACCTTGTAGATCTGAAATCCTCCACTGAATGGTGTGCCCCACTAGATGACTGAAGCCCTAGATAATTCAGCCCTGCTGAAGGAGGCCTCCAAATGCTTTGAAACTCTCTAGAAATATAGATCGGGACACTGCAAGTCACTAGGTGAAGTCTCAGGGTCAGATCTGAAGTGTAACTCCTCCAAACTGATTAGATCTGAATCTTAGAAACGCCCTCCTTCTCTTCAATTCATCCCACTTTTCTAAGAAATAATCCGAACCATGAAACTCTCTCAGAAAGAACTAGGAATGATGGTGAAGGCCCTGTAATAAGAACCCAAGTGACAGAATCTCCAAAAACCCTGCCAATCTCCTACAACGAATTTCTCTCAATGGATGGTGCGCCCCCCCTTGCTGGAAATCCTCAACTAATGTGCCCTCTCTCTATCTACAAGTGGCGGTGTGGAGATCCTCCTGGCCTCAGGTAGATCTGGAACTAGAATGGTGTAGAGATATTGCATCTCGAGACCAATCTTAGGACCAAGCTGGGTGGAATCTTTCACCCACAGATGGGTCACCTCTAGGGTTTTTTATTTCAAAACCCTCAAAACCCCCAGAGATGGGCTCACTAGCTAAAGTCAGGATATCAAAAATAAGATCATACATGAATGAATGAAGAAAGAGGTATGCCTTTCCTTTATACTTTTGGCTCACCTTGTCTCTCAAAGTGACTTTCATTTTATTAATATTTAATTAATTAACCTTTTACCTTTGAAAGGCTCCTTACCTCTCCTTATGGCTACTGGCCACTGAATTTCACTTCTAGCCATCCCATCTGTAGTGTTTCTCCTCGATTCCAATGAGCTATTACCCTTTGAGAGGGTTCCTCCAAGTAATGTGCCCAAATGACCTAGAGTGAATTCCATTGACTTATAACTCAAAGTAGTCAAAATCATGGAAATCGTCGAGATGCAACAAAAACAAAATAGCTTGTGTGGAATGGCTCATAATGATGGAATATGATCCATCAATGCAATTTAGCACCCCACAATGCCTCTCAAATGCCCATGTCTTTCGCTCTAGCACCCATCTGGCTACTCTAGTCATCATAAATCTATGCCTGTGATGATGTCCCCAAGTGGACAGAATGCAGTCCCTCCACTAGAAAATTGCTTGTCTCAAGCAATACCCAAATCCCAGGAAGTAAAATACCAGGATCCCAATTCCACAGCCAGGATACATAGTAGAACCATCCAATGATGAACAATAGCACACTCCACCCCACGGATCCCATATCAGGAAGTGAACTACAATACTCTGTGAGAAGAATAGTCTGGAAGATATCAACCACATGAACCTCCATCACGACCCTTGGTCTCATCTCGAAATGATTCCATCCTGAAAATCTCTACCAAGATCTACACAGTCTCCATCAATTGCACATGATGATGCGAGAATGAAATTATTGTAAGATCTTTGTGAGGCACCCTCAAGCGCTGTGATAAATGGAAAGTTAGAATGACTTTCCCCTGCAATAGTCCACTCTCACATGGGTCAATGAACTACTCAATCCGCAATCCCTGGGTCCCACGCTAACCTATGTCGATGATCCTCCTGTTGACACTACACTACTATGTCCCGCAGTACATCTATTCCCTACATACATAAAGGATCCTCCTGGTGAGGATCCTCAAGCAGAAATACCTGTAGAAGAAGTATCGGCATAGACACTTTTGTAGAAGAAGTACCTGTCCAAGCGTCTCCATGCCCTATCATGATGATCAAAGAGGAAGAAAGGTCTCAGCCCATAGGACAAGTACCTGCAGGCCCATTCCAAACCAACCTAAGGTGGAGTGTGTAGCTCTCTGGCGCCACTTGGGTCATCATGTAGTGGGCTCCTGCTAGCCAAGTGAACTCGGATCCATGGCAAGCGTGGAATTTTATCACTTCCAATCCTGCTAGCTACTCTGTCTTTGGGTTGATCAACCTGTCCCGAGGAAGCCCACTGCGGCTCATCTTTCATCCACCGAGGTCCTGATGCTCACCATCACACCAAGTCTCAATTGTCTACATATGATGATCCATATCTATCCAGTTGGATGCCATAAAAATACTCATGTCATGTGGTCTCGGCCCTGCTCCACTCTCCATGCTCGGCCATGGCCTATCCTCTCCTCATGTTGTTTCCCTATGGCCTATACTTTTGGCTCACCTTGTCTCAAAGTGACTTTCATTTTATTAATATTTAATTAATTAGTTAATTAACCTTTTTACCTCTGAAAATATCCTTATCTTTCCTTATGGCTTCTCTGGCCACGAAAAGTCACTTCTAGCCATCCCATTTTGTAGTGTTGCTCCTCCCGATTCAATGAGCTATTACACTTTGAGAGGTTCCTCAAGTAATGTGCCCAAAATGACCTCTTAAAGTGAATTCTCCATTGACTTATAGCTCAAAGTAGTCAAAATCATGGAAATAAAATCATGGAAACCGTCAGAATGCAACAAAACCAAATCCAACCTATGTGGAATGGCTCATAATGATGGAATATGATCATCAATGCAATATAGACCCCACAATGCCCCTCTCAAATACCCACGTACTCACTAGCATATCGTACTCACGGTCATAAATCTACTTACTGTGATGATGTCCCAAAGTGGGGACATTACAAGTTACCAGCAACTTGAGGTGGAATGGGGAGATCTC
The DNA here is from genome assembly GCA_010110895.2 of Picea sitchensis. NCBI lineage: Eukaryota > Viridiplantae > Streptophyta > Pinopsida > Pinales > Pinaceae > Picea > Picea sitchensis. Next base: position 3,070 of record SNQJ01S0142549.1, read on the forward strand.
AAGCTCTGTGACTAATTCTTAGTGCACCGGGAACAACTCTTAGCCAAACTCTTTCTTAGAGAGTATACTCACGGGTCTAAAAACCACTCCAAAACAATCATTCTCTCACCCATAGGGACTGCTCACGGTATATCAGCACAGATCTTTGATAATGGAAACTCTTATTATATCCCACAACTCCTTACAATATTCTCATTGCAAATAAGTTAATAATAAGTATTTTTCTCATACATTTTCAGCCCCTTCTTCTCACAAGGGGTTTTTCCATGAATTCCTCCCTCTGAATCATGGATCATCTCCCATGCAATAATAATTCCTAAAACACACTAAAGACAACAATATATTCCATGCCTTGCATAACACTTGTCATCTTAATCTTTTAAACCTTGGTGACCCGTTCCCTATCCTCAGGAACCTAGGATTAAATCATATATATATCTAACATTATACTTTTCTCAAAAATATTATAAAATGTTCCCAAGACTTACAAATCACCTTTTTCCCTTTTTTGGTAGAGTAGGCCCCCACCTCTTTTAATCTGGATCATTTAGTGCATAGTGATGCAATATTATATTAATATTCATGATTATATTTACATGGATAGGCGCGTTGGCCTATCTATGTAAATATAATCATGAATATCAATATATATTGCATCGCTGCACACTGTTTGACTCATACAAAAAGAGATGGGGTGCCTATCCAAGTGTGTGAAACATAGTGCAATGTGCACACTTACCCGGGTGCACACAACACATAGACTGTGTGCACCCTATCTATTTTAACACTTCTATGCACACTACTTTGATGTGCGCAACACAAAAACTAGGTGTCAATGGATCACTTTATCTATGTGTACATAGAAGCATAAACCATAAACCATTAATCAATGGCTCACCATCCTATATGTACAATTACAAATGGTCAGGATCAGGGACATCACCGAAATCCACTTACCCATGTGCACACAACACATAGACTGTGTGCACCCTATCTATTTTAACACTTCTATGCACACTACTTTGATGTGCGCAACATCAAAATCCAGGTATCAATGGATCACTATCCTATATGTACATAAACATAAACCATAAACCATTAGCATCAATGGCTCACCATCCTATATGTACAATTACAAATGGTCCCGGATCAGGGACATCACAATCCCCTCCCCCTTATTTATGCATTATCCTTAGTGCATCATGTACACATGTACATACAAAATTTCAAAAACTTTCAAAAATATGAGGATGCTCTGCTTACATAGCATCCTCATGCTCCTAGGTTTCATCCTCTGGACCGTACCAAGTCCATTGGACCTTTACCATATCCATGACTTGATTCCATAGTTTCTTGGTTTTTCGATCCAATATACAAACCGATCACACTTCGAATTTTCCTTCTAGCTCCACCTAAATCATATTTCAATCAATAACATTATTATCATTAGGTACATACTTATTAATAAATGACACATGGAAAACTTTATGAATTCATAAGGAAACAGGAAATGCAAGCATATAAGCGATAATACCAATCCTTTCAAGGATTTCAAATGACCCACAATAGCACGTTGCTAACTTAGAATAATTTCCCAACTTTAGGGAACTTCTCTTGGCCTTCACTTTCAAAAACACGTGATCACCCACTCCAAATTCCCTGTGGTTTCTACCTTTATCTGTGCATTTTTTCTTCCTATCCTTGGTAGCCTTTAAATTATGCTTGATCTTTACCATCTGCTCTTCCATTTCTCAGAGCAAATCTGGCCCAACTATTGTGTGATCTGTTGGGTTGTCCCAACTCAATGGCGTGTTGCACTCTCTACCATAAAAAACCTCAAATGGGCTCATCTTTAAAGATGATTGATACCCATTTTTGTAAGAAAACTCTACCAAATGAAGGTATTATTCCCACTTGGATGGTTTATCCATCACATACATCCTCATCTTGTCTTCAATCACTCGATTTACCCTCTCAATTTGACCATCTGACTCAAGATGATATGTTGTGTTGAAATTCAAACTTGTCCCAAATACCTTAAATACCCCTTTCCAAAAGTTCAAGGTGAATTTGAAATCTCGATCAGACATTATTGTCTTAGGAATTCCATGAAACTTAGCAACTCTGTGCATGTATATGTCAGCAATGCCAGTTTCCTTGTGCGCTAAATTCACTAGAATAAAGTGGGAAGCTTTAGTAAGCTTATCCACTATCGCCATAATAGAATCATGTTGCTTAGTATTCCTAGGCAACTTAGTTATTAAGTCCATAGTTGCAACTTACCACTTCCATTCAGAAATGGGAAAAGGCTGCAACATATTAGCTAGATTTATGTTCTCATCCTTGAACTTTTGACATTTGAGACATCTTGCAATGAAATACACAACTTCCTTTTTCATACCTGGCTAAAAGTATTGCTTCTTGAACGCTAGAATGGTATTCTGGTAACTTGGATGTCCAGCATAAGGAACCTTATGCATCTCTGACAAAATCATTCTCTTCAACTCTTGATCATTCAACACGTAGACTCTACATCTACACATAAGGATCACATCCTCTCTTAGCTCAAAACCTTCAAACTTTGGTTGTGACAAACCTTGTTGTAAAGTCACACTTATATCCATATAGCGTAGATCTGATTTTGAAACTTCCAAAATTCTATCAGGAAAAATTTTCTAACACATGTTAATGGTTGTAGCATGCATCTCATGCATCCTCCTGCTAAGTGCATCAGCGAACTTGTTCTCTTTTTCTCTGATATGCTTTATGTTGAAGTCATGCTCACTAAGAACTCTAACCACCTACTTTGTCTGAAATTCAAACTTGGTTGTCCAAACAAATATTTCAAACCACAATGGTTTGTTTTCAGCTCAAATATTTTACCCATGAGATAATGTTTCCACATCTTCAAAGCATGCACTATGGCTACCAATTCCAAGTCATGCGTAGCATAGAGCCTTTCATGCTCTTTCAACTTCCTTAATTCGTAGTACACCACATGTCCATTTTGACTCGAGACTCCATTGATTCCTTCCTTTCATGCATCCATTCACACAACGAAGTCTACATCATGATCAACAATCCTCAAAATTGGGGCACTTGTTAACAAGGTATTCAAGTGTTGAAAAACTCTATGTGCAATCGAGAGTCCATTCAAATTGCACACCTTTCTTCTGCAAGGATGTGATTGGATATGAAATCTGTGAGAATCCTTTAATAAACGTTCTGTAGTACCTTTCTAGTCCCATAAAGGATCTCACTTTTGCAACATTACTTGGTCTTGGCCATTCCTCAATGGCTTTAATCTTTGTTGGGTTCACATCTATCCCTTCTTTTGAAATAATATAACCCAAATAGTGAATATGTCGCTAATAAAATGAACACTTTCTCAATTTTGCATAAATTTGATGCTCCCTCAACACCTACAACACCATCCTCAAGTGTTGCTCATGCTCTTCCTCAAACTTTGATTAAATAATAATTTCATCCAAAAACACAATGAAAAACTTATCTAAGTAACTTCTGAAAACTCAATTCATTAAACACATGAAGACAACAGGTGCATTTGAGAGCCCAAATGGCACCACTATAAACTTGTAATGACCATACCTTGTTCTAAAGGAAGTCTTACTGATGCATTCCTCTTTTATTCTCACTTGGTGATATCCAAATCTGAGATCTATCTTGGAAAATAACCACGTGCCTCTCAGTTGATCAAACAAGTCATCTATCCTTGGAAAATGATACTTATTCTTTATTGTTACTTTTTTCAACTACCTAAAGTCTATACAAAGTCTCAGTGTACCATCCTTCTTCTTCACAAACAAAACTGGCACACCCCAAGGCGACACACTTGGGTGTATATACCCTTTCTTTAGAAGCTCTTCAAGTTGCATCTACAAATCCTTCAGTTTTGGCATACTCATCATGTAAGGACTCTTGGATACATGTGCTACTCCCAGCATTAGATTAATAGAGAAGTCAATATCNTGAGAGCCCAAATGGCACCACTATAAACTTGTAATGACCATACCTTGTTCTAAAGGAAGTCTTACTGATGCATTCCTCTTTTATTCTCACTTGGTGATATCCAAATCTGAGATCTATCTTGGAAAATAACCACGTGCCTCTCAATTCATCAAACAAGTCATCTATCCTTGGAAAATGATACTTATTCTTTATTGTTACTTTTTTCAACTACCTAAAGTCTATACAAAGTCTCAGTGTACCATCCTTCTTCTTCACAAACAAAACTGGCACACCCCAAGGTGACACACTTGGGTGTATATACCCTTTCTTTAGAAGCTCTTCAAGTTGCATCTACAAATCCTTCAGTTTTGGCATACTCATCATGTAAGGACTCTTGGATACATGTGCTACTCCCAGCATTAGATTAATAGAGAAGTCAATATCTCTTTTTGGAGGAAATATTGGTATCTCTTTCAGTATTGTGTAGTCTTCCACACTCTGCACTTTATCCTTAGGTTCCTCTTCCATGTGCATTGTGAATATTTGACATCCTTTCCTGTAGATTTTATTCAACTGTGAAGCTGAAACTTTTCTGATAGTTATATCTCTTGGAATTTCTTGAAGTGACCTTAAATTTCCTTTCTCATCTAGGCAAGTAAATTCCTTATTATAAAAATCAAGGACAACATGATGCTCGTCCAACCAATCCATACCAATGAGGAAATCATATGAACCCAAAGGTATAATATTCAAATCATCCTTTGTGCACGTTCCATTCATCTCCAACGGACATGCCTAAACCATCTCATTTATTTTACCTTTTGTTCCTACAACTAACTGCACCAACCAAGGTTTCCCAATCTTGCTTCTCGACAGATGTAATATTTCCACCATTTTAGGATCTAGATAAATATGACTATCTTCTGAGTGAATTAAAATAGAAATACCTTGGTCATTAATATTACCATCCAACTAGATCATGTGTGATTGAAACTCAACCTAATTTTTATCCAGCATAGCGTAAATCCTTGGCACATTTATACCCATGTCCCTAACTGTCACAACTTGATGTACACTATGCACAGTCTTAGATTTATCACCTTTGTGAGGGAAATATTTTCACATATGATTTCCACCACAACCCCAACACTACATAGGTTGTTTCCATGAATTTTGTCCCATTGTCTCTGACATTTTGGGATCCTGAAGAGTCGTCTATCCTTGCATAGTATTTTTGAAAAATGGTGGCTTAGCTCCCTTCTTCGTTTGTTCCACCTTACTTTTCATCTTGTCTTCCCAAGCCTTTTGGAAAGTCAATATTCCCCTTTGTTGATCATAAATACACTTAGCATGCCTTATGGTCTCTTCCAACATCTTAGGGTCTTCATATTGTATCTTTTAACTGATAAATGATGGAAACGCATTCAAATATCTATGAATATTTACCTAATCATCTTTGATAAAAGTCACATAATTCAGCAGTTCTAAAAATATTCTTTCATACTCGTCAATTGTGATGCTCCCAAGCTTGAGTTCGAAGATCTGCTTCATTTTCCTATCATAGTATCACTTGGTTAAGTATTTCTTTTGGAAATACCTCTTGAAATATCTCCAAGTCACTTGCTTCTCATCAATGTGTTTCACTTGGACATATTGATCCCACAACATTGATGTCTTTCCATTTAACTGATAGATAGCAATTATTCATTCTGCTTGCGCAGAATAGTTATGAATCTAGAAGTACTTCCTCATACCGAGCAACCATATATATGCATCCTCGTCCTTTTTTTTCTCCTCGTCAAAGGTAGGAGGTTTGATCTTATTCATTTCTCCTTATATCTCATCCACCCCACTCCTTCTCTTATGCTATAAATAGGAGATGGACTCGAACTACTGTGCACTTTCCTGAAAGAATGCTTACCAACACTTCTTTCTTCTCTTCATTTCTCATCATGAGACCTAGTGTTGGTTTACTTTTCTCTCGCTATCTTTCTTGGGCTGACCCAGGTTCAGGTATACCATGGTTTCCAACAAAACCCCTTTAAAAATATCGTCCCCTCTAGTAAACCATAAGGCAACGCAATACACAGAGTGCATTGCACAATCTCACCCGAGATAGTTCTATTGGTAGCTACAACACTCAAGTGCTTGCAGTCTGGGAATGAGTGGTGATCTGGGATTAAACTCTATGATCTTCATTTGTTACTTTAACATTCATCTTATATTGAATACCCTATCATTCTTATTCATGAATGTAAAATAGTATATCCAACTAGTCATTCACGCATTTGTCTAACATCTAATCATTGACACTAAATGAAATACACAATATTCAATCACATAACACATGATCTACCATGGTTCACCCCACCTAGGATACATCCACAAAGATTTGGATTATCTTCTCATCAAGATAGACCACAACTGACTGGTTGACGAGGCCACGGAAAGCAATGTCCCTTGCTCTTTGAAAAGTGGCACTGACATTTAGTAGTCCAAAAGGCATTTTTTTGTAGCCATAAGTGCCCCATGGGGTACAAAAGGTGGTTTTAAGTTGGTCTGAAGGAGACATCAGGACCTATTTATATCCTAAAAAACAATCTAATAAATATAATATTTTGGAACCAAACACTTGTTGAAGGATTTGTTCCATTGGAGGAACAAGGTAGTTGTCTTTATCAGGTGCTCGGTTTAAATTTTGAAAATCGACACAAATTCAAATTTCTCCACTTTTCTTCCTTACAGGGACTAAGTTATATACCCATTGAGTATGCCTAACTGGAAAAATTATCTTTGTAGTAAGTAATTTATTCAGTTCCTTTTTTACGGTAGGCTCCAATTTAGGATGCATTTTCCTCAATTTTTGTTGGAAAGGCTGAGTCTGAGGTTTCATAGGGATTACATGTTGTATGATGTTTGGGTTGAATGTTTTTAGATCATCGTACGCCCAAGAAAATACATATTTAAATTATTTGAATAATTTTATAAAAGCAATCCTTTCTTGTTCAAAACACCCATTTCCCAGATTAATATTTTGAGGATTATCTCGTGTTCCTAAATTTACAGTTTCATAGAGCAAAGAATAATTGTTTGTTTTTCAATTGACTACCCCTCTAAACTTGTAATGCAGGTCATGAAATTTCTTTAATATCACAACAGATTTGGGGATAGAGTTTATCAGCTCGGATGATGATTCTGGAGATCGAGGACCAGATATTACCGTGAAATATCGGAGATTCTCGTCGTGAGTACCTTCATCAATAAATGCATCCTGGAAGGTGTCTTCCATATGCAAAAAATTGATGATCTATTGATCATCATCAAATACTCTCCATTTTGTGATGTTGTCTGGAATCGATGGTCTGGATAACAATTCGATCTAGAATGTGTTAGGAGAAAGACCTTCAACAGGAAACAATTTAGAATAAACATTGGCTAGCAAATCAACTTCTGAATTACTCATCCTAGGGATGGAATTTATATTAAATGCTAGAAATTTATGCATTAAACCCCATACCTCATTTTGGTAATTCTTCATATGTGGTGACAAACAATGTATTTCATTTCTTACTTGTTTGACTACTATTTCTGAATCACCAAATACTACCAAATTTTGCACGTCCATGTCCAGTGCCTTCCTTAATCCTTGCAGAAGTGCCTCATACTCGGTTGTGTTGTTAGTACATTTTAACTATAATCGACAAGCAAAAAAAAAATTATTTCCTGTGGGATCGATGAGCACACAACCAACACCTTCCCCTTCTCGGGTTTTGGATCCATCAAAATACAAGGACCAAATTTGTGCGTCATTAGCAATATTTGGGGTACTTGGCAAAGTTGGTGCATGAGTATATGTTGTTACTTCAAATTGATGTTTTGGATCAGTGATAAAGGAAATTTTAGTCATGAAATTACCGAAAAAAGTATTCATTCCCTGCATTTCAATCGAATTTGCAATAGTAACAAAAGGTTCATTTGGATCATTCAGATCTGTCATGGTATACTTGAGGTAACGTTCTATGTTTATTCTAATGTTGTTGGGTTGTCATTTTTCTGGTAGCCATAAATGAGACCGGTCTGTAGAAAAATAGCCATGAAATTGTTCTGACCAATCTTCGCTTAAAAATAGACCTTAAACTGTAGGAATGTCAACAACGATAATATCAATTACTAGATGAACTTTGGGATTGGATGATAATATAATCAACACATTTTTAAGCTTACCGATAACTTTAACATTAGTTCAATCTAACTAGATGATTTTTAAATCAGAAGGTTTTACTTCAGCGTTAATTTTATGGCACACAAACAAAGGCATCACATTTGACGATGCCCCAGAATCGACCATACAATTATATACATTCCTATTAAAAGTTTCAAAAGTTAATAAAAAGGGAGGCACGTTTTTTCGTGCAGAAACAACATAATTCTGTTGATTTTTTATTGTTGTACCTGAAACAGTTTTATCTAAGTTTCCTACAGTTTTTTTTTATAAGTCCCTTTTATCTTGGTTTTCAGATGTTTTTTTACTTGGGACATTTTTTGTTGTGTTTAAGTCAATTTCTACTGATTTTTTTCTACTAACATCATTCTTTTTTCTATTTTCAGCAATGCTTTGGAGCATTTTCTGCAAAATGAGTGGAAATTTCAGCAATTCAAAAACAGAAATATTTGCCCTTAATTTTTTCAGATCTTCAATTAAATCATACTCTAAAACTAGGGCAGCTAGGTTTTGTCTGGTTTCAGTTTTCTTTGGCTATTTTGAAAACACATTTTTACTCTTTTCGGGTGGGGGCTTGTTTTGTGTTTTACTTCTAGTGTTATAGGGATGGAAATTTTCGAAATTTTCTTAAACGATGTTGTTTGACAAGTGCCCGAAAATGGGAGGGGAGGACTCCTCCTCTTCAGGTGTTTCTTCTACACCTATATCATCACGATCTTCAGGAGGAGCATAAATAGAATTGTCATGTGCTTCCAATAGTGTTTGTAAAGCATACTGTAAAATTTCAAAATTTAGACCTTTTGTGGTCAGGTTTGGCCAGTTGAGAGGAAAATATTTTCTAAAAGGTGGTTTGAAACCTCCTTTGCTTGTAGATTCCTCATCATCATACCTTTTCAAGTCAACCACCTGGTTGGATAATTTCTAGAAAGCTTTCTGCAAACTCTCCAAATCTAATGTTTCTTGTTGATTTTTAGCTTGAGGAGGCCAAGGGAGAATTTCTATTTTCTTCTTAGAAGTTGTTTCAGCCTCACCACTTAGATTATATTTTAAGCTCAATATGTCTTTCTCAATCTGGCTTGCCTCCTCAAAGGCTTCCAATAACATATTATTTTTGGACTGTTTAACCCATATGGCTATGTTGTTATGCAGGGCCTTAGTGTAATATGCCACAATCAAGTTTTATGTCGGCATCGAATCTACAGGGATTTTGTTTTTCAGTGTTAGGAATCTCTGATTAAAGTCTTTAATTTTTTCTTTCGGATTCATTTTTAAACTAGAGAGTTCCATTACCAAGACTTCTGGAGATTTATCATCTCTGAACTTCTCTAGAAAACAAGTTTCAAACTTGTCCCAAGAGACAATGATCTGAGTTTGTTGGGAAAAATACCAAGTTGAGGCATTCCCCTCGAAAGTGTAAAGGAATAATATGCACATGACATCTTCGTGTTCGACACTCCGGGGTCTAACAGCTAGCATAAATTTCTTGATGTGATCCTTAGCTGATTGCTTTGAATCTGGATCAAATTTAGGCAGCCATTTCTCTGGATGTTTAGGTAATGCATGTTGGGGTCTAGGCACAGCCACGACATCTTGATCGAGCCAATGTCTGGAAGCATTATTTTTTTTTTCCATGGGATTTGGTGGATTCGAAGGTTGAGATGGTTCAGAAGAAGAACTTCCTTCATCCAAGGATTCACCTCCTGAAGAAGCTAGAGAAGAACCAAGTGGGGATGGTGGGATACTAGATCCTCCAGCACCAAGGATAAGTTCTTCAGCAGGATTGGTAATATAAAAACATGTGATTCCTCTTAAGAGGTCATAGGTTCAAATCCAAAGGGGGGTAGGGTATGTATACCTTCGTAGACTTTACCAGTAAAATCGTTGGGTGGAGGAGGGTCCCTTGTCCCACAAACAAGGGGGTCTCATACACCAATTTGGTATGTTGTCTTGGTCATGACCTTAAAAATAAATTATTATTATTATTATTATCACTTAAAGTGTTTCTAGGCAGACCAGTGCCTTGAATTTGTTCTTGAATATTTGTAAAATCAAAGGGTTGATTAAGTTGTCTACCAGGTTGTATGATTCGGGATAAATCACTTTGAGTTCTTATGATCGACTACCGAACAATCTCTTGAACGTCAATCCCCTAGGGAACTGGTATTATTGATTAGACGAGAATGTCAGGGGTATCGTTCGAGGTAGTATCTGGGTCAATTGTAGAATTATTGTCTGAGCGACTATGCATTATGAAAGGAGAATGATTGTTTGGAGGGGTCTTACAGCCTCCACATGCCATCAATTTATTTCAGGCCCTCCTTCTAGCACCATTTTTTTACGAGCGTAAGTGACGCACTATCAACTGGAAGGTTAGATCTGTATCGGGGTTATGTAATTAACCCAATCCATTTGGTATGATCTGACTCGATAGGTTTAATGGCTCCATTAGCCAACTAAGGTCCTAAAAAAACTAAAAGAAATAAACTAATCTAAAACTATGATTCTAACAATTTATATACTAATTACAAGTGTTCAAATAGAAGCGTGAATATACAAATGATTATTAACAATCTATATACAGTTTACAAGGTTTGCTTGAAATCTTGCAAAAATGGATGTTTGTAATTGTGTTTCTAAATAAGGAATTATGAACAGAAATCTTTCTAATGTTCAAAACTATCAAACTTATAAATACTAAACGAATATGATTGAAACAATGACACAGAAACAATCAAAGCTAATCAATGCAATCATCGTTTCATTAATAAATAATTTAATTAAATAACACACAAACTAACCTCTAGCTTATCAACAAAACTGAGTTTATCTCTCTGTGTTGTTCGATCTCCTGTTTGTCCTACATTTAAGGGAAACCTATGACAGAACAGTACTAGTACTTCCAGAATAAATTCAAAGAAGTGTTTGATATTTGAAGTAAATTAATAACAATAGACAGATAACTAATTAAAAAAATCTTGTGATCTTAAGATAATCAATATCTGAGAACGAAGGAAAACTCAATTCTGAGCATTGATATTATCCGTCATTTAACATCATAAATAAAATCAATAATAATCAAACGATCGATTGATCACACATATAAAATGAACCAACATATCATGGACATCATTCAAATAATTATTGATATGAAATATCATGCAAAGACAAGGCTAAAGCTAAATCTACAAGATGATAATTCATAACATAGAAATAACAGGAGGATGCAATGGAATAAGCATCACACAGGTCTAAATCCAACAGTGAATTACTTTGATCTGGATTTTATGAGCAGAACGAAATGAATATAGATTATTAACAGATTCTTAGCACAAAATAACAGAGATACAATAAACTGGTTTTCTATTCAATAATGAAATAAGTTGAAACTGTAAAATGCAGCGGAAACAAGCTTGTTGGAATGGTGGTGGCTTATCTCTGAGAAGAGATGTGATGGTTGCGCTCATTTACAAGAAGAAAATTTCAATGAGGCTCTAAAGGCCTTCTTACAATAAACAAGAATTTCAAAAACCCTAGGCATCCAAAAACCTAACCCTAGGAGATGAAGCGCCAAAATTCATGTGGGCCCCGTTTGGGTAAGTTAGTACATCAACTTCCCGGGGTCATAACTTTTGCATATGATCTTCGTTTTAGGTGTGTGATAGCCTATTGGAAAGGTATCATCGAGGAGATTCATTTTGGGGGCTCAATAAAGCATTTGACTATCATTAAGGAGCTCAATCCCAAAAAAAAACTTCATTTAGGCCCTCAAAATGGCCCCGGAAGTTAAAATTGCTAAAAATAGTAAATTGCCAAAATTGTCAGAAAACTGTCTTGAGCCAATTGGAAAAGGTGGGTGGCCACCGATATCCATCTGGATCATACTTTCCCATATAAATTCCAAAAAATTACATGTCCATACTATAGTCCCGGAAAAAATTGTTTCTACTACTAAACAACAACCAATATTTAAACCTGTCTTGGATGAATAACCTCTTATTATGCAAGATAGAGGGTAATCCCAGAAAATTAGATTGCTTTTAAAAAATAGGATAACAAAGAAACACTCATGTAGGAGTTCGTTCATCAAAATTAATTACATAAATGAAATCGTTTTATCAAACAAAATGAGAAATGACTAAGCCATGCAGCGCATAATCCATGATTTCTTCTCTTTTTGAATAGCATCATAATTTTTATTCTCCTGAAAATGATAAAATGAAATTAATTTATTTATTTATTTTTATTTTTTTTTTTTTACTGGGGGAATCGACAACTCGCGGTTCTCGTACTCGTGTGACATGGGGTCGATCCCCAGGAGGCTACCACTATAACCCCAGGTGCAACCACCCAGCCCGCAAGAATGGTGCACGAGTAAGTCCGGGTGAGAATCGAACATGAGACTTCATTTTTACAAATTTCCTTCCATTTACACGGCACATGCCAATCCGTCTACACCCATGCGGGCAAATGAAATTAAATTTTAGATAACAATACAAACTAACATTTACAAATAGACTGGCTACATAATCATGAGATTTTGTAGCTAGTCTTAAATTAACAACAAAATCAAAATAAATCTAACTATCTTATTTTTCCAACAGAATCAAATCAAAGAGAATTAAAACAATTCTTTATTGTTTAGAGATTAGACAATGAAGAATATGATAAGTCTGAGTTAATAATAGTGTTGAAATTTGTTGTATTCTTGATAATCACATTACCTGCTCATTTGAACCTTTTACTTGCTCAGTCAGCGTTGGATTGAATGCATGCCTTTAATTCTTGATTTTCCCTTTCAAGCAAGGAGTTTTGAGCTACCATATGTCTTAATTGCGCTTGGTGATAAGGTATATCTTTGTAGTATCGTTCAACCCAGTCAAGACAATTCTCACAGTGTACAAGTGCTATGGAAGGTAGAGGTTGAGTGTGCTCTGCAATGGGTGCTTTGGTATTTTCTATAGCTTGCTTCAAATCGTGGCTTATACCAGCGAAGCCTTCTTGATTTTTTAGGAACGGAGGTATCTCAGAAATGAAATCATATTGTATATTTTGAATATAGATTTCATTCCAGAGGCACTGTTTATCTACATATTCTCAGGAAATAAATTCATTGATCTCATCATCAGACAAGTGATCATCAACCTCGATCACTGGGATCGAGATCAGATGATCTTGCTGGCGATTTCTGAGGTTTCTGGATATTAACCTGCCTGGTCTTTTGTTTACAAAACTCAAATCCGAATTACCATGTTTCTTCTGTTTGCGATTTTTATTAACAATCGGTTTGTTAAAGAAACCCTGATTTGGCTCAAAATTAGGAGAAGGATAAACCCTCTCCTTTAATACATCTATTACCTCCTCTAACGATTTTTTGAGCACGAAATTATATCGTGGCTTTTTTCCTAAAGGTTTTTGCATAGCAACAGAGTTTCGTTCTGTGGTCGCATGGTCTCCATGTGGATCAACACTTTGATTTTCGATCGTAGGGTTGCAGGGACTAGGGTTTGTATCGAAAAGGAGAGGTGATTTTACTGTGTTCTCGGGTAGGGTGAAGTTGTTTCTACATAGGAAATCTTCCCAAGTATCCCCAATTTTAGCTAGATGCGACAACAATAGAATTTGTATAAGACCATGGTGGAAAAGGCTAGACAGAGGGTTTAAATTATGTCTTTGATAAAGCTTAGACATTTTATGCAGGCTCATCAACAGATAGAACGACATATTTACTTTGAACCCTAGAAAAATCATCAACAGGTGGATGTGATACAAGAAAACTAAGCCATATCTACCCTCACAAGTTATGAATTGTTTAAGAATTAGAAGTAGGTTGTGCCATCGAGGTTTTATGAGAGTAATCGATGTACCTTTAGTGTAGAATTTCGAATTCTTAGAGACCATGAGCAGACTCCAAGGGATGCCTTCTAATTTGGCGTTTTTGAACCATCTTTCTCCCTCCTCTGACAGTCATGTAGCTCGTGCTATGGAATCCTCAGTTACTTCAAGTTGCAGATCCCCAATTTTAGCTTTAGAGCCATCAAACGATTAAGTGAATGCATGTACAACTGTTAGGTTATAACCCTCAAACTTTCGGATGAAACTTTCCCATCCATGTTCTTGTATATAGATTATGGCATCATTGTGGGTGAGGAGGGATTGCGAGCCATTAGGTTCAATTCTAACCACGCGACCCATGGGTGTTATCACACAAACACAGTAAAGGAAATGAGAGGGAGGTTTCGCTTTCCAATACATAAACAATAGGTAGAGTTCTGTAAAATCGGAAGAGGCCTGATGCCTATGGACTTGGGAGGCTATCATACTTGGTAATTTGAGCTTTAAGTGGATAATAACCAAAGGACGTGCATGCTTATAAACAACTCTACGCAAATAAAACCAAACCCAAACCATTATCACTTACCTATTTGAATAATGAATGTGAGTCTTAATTATGCAGGACAATAGGATGATGTGGAATTGTAAGTACATCAGTCATGTACCAGAGTGATAGGATTGGGATATGACTGGTACGATCAAGATGCATATTTTGAATTTAACCCAAGGTTCTGCACCATCAAGCATATCCAATTTAAAAAATCATATAATCAACCATAGATATGACTAAGTCATATTTCCCATAGTGAATCAATCAAGTATAATGGTAATGGATTAACAACTAGGCTTACAAACTTAAAGGTTTTAAAAATTATAGATTCCTTTGAGGTGTAATTCATTTGCAAAAGAAACAAAGAAATTACAAACTGTAAAATGAATATTCAAGCCAAAGTTTTGTTTTAATTTCATGCTTTCATTCATGAAATTAAACAAAACAAACGATAAAAAAAAAAAAAACTCGTATACTCATCTAGGCCAATGAATCTCCTCAAAACCAAAAGACAGAAATGTTTGTAATATAAGGAGGAGGAAGCTACAAAAAACATTTATCCCTTTGTAATGACTTTTAATTATGATGAAATTTGACAGAATTGTTGGCTTCCAACACTCCAGTATCTATCACTGCTTGTGCCAGTGCTTCATACATATCTATTATTTGTTGGCACTGCTCTTGAGCCTCGCTGCTCCTTGCTGACATGGCCTCGACCACCTACACGATGACTAGTGGTCGTAAGATCTCTACCCCTCCAATCCTATATGTTCGAGGTGAACTTCTGTTGCGTCGATTTCCATGACCAACTATTCTTCCTTTTCTTATAGGGTCTCCAACTAAGCATGTCGTGTGATCTTTCGTGCCTACACCGCTTTTTCTTCTTCCTGAAGGTTATTCATTTATGCAGTAGTATTGATCTTCTCTTGTAGTGACATTATCCATTGTTTCTTATTGACATCTACCATTGCTGCATGTAATTTATCTTATTTTCCTTGTAACTCTTGTAGGCTCCCATCCTCTAATAGTTGTGTCCATAGCTGGCCACTCTTTTCCAACAGTTATGCCACTCTATGTTGATTATGTGCAATGTTTTCTACAATTGTTGTCATGTCTTTCTCTCTTTTCTCTCGGACTATTGGAGGAGTAGTAGGTATTGCGTGCTCCTCCAGTTCCTTTATCTGCTCTTTATATTCCGCCAGGGCCTATGATATTTTCCTCATATTCTCTTAAAAAGATGCTTCTTTCGATTTTGCGTTGTCAGGGATGGCTTGAAATACTCCACTTATTTGTTTCTCGATATTATCCACTTTTTGTTGTGTTATTTTTCTCTCCTTCTCTTTCTAGCTAAGTGCATCCTTCAGTGAAGTGTTGTCTTCCTATGCTAATTAAAAGTTCGTCACATCCAACCTTGCTCTAGACTGAATCTCATGGGCAATGCTCACTTGTAATTTATACAGCGTTTAGTTGGAATCTTGGGAAAAAAATTTGGCCCTTGACCAAGTTTTGGAAAACCTTGGTCATGTTTGACCAAATTTGGGACTTTGACAGACTGGTCAAAGACGAAGCGCCCAGGCAAAGAGGAGATCACAGGATCTCGCCCTCTTTTGCAGGATTTTTGGGTGTTGGGGTTTATGTAATGGGTATGGGATGTCAGCCCATGGGTTTACCCATGTTTAGGCCCCTTTTGTAATATCTAAATAAGTAGCTAGGCGATGTAAGAAGAGGTCAATAGTTGGAACTAGTTAATGATCAGCCTAGTGCATGACTAGTTGGATTTGTGCAAGATTTGAGACTTGCATAACTAAGTGCAAGTAATTGTAAGAAGGCTTCGTGCTTATTAGGAGTTGGCTCTGTGCCTTGACCTAACTTGGGGAAGGAGGATCTGGCGAGGTGTGTGCATATATCCTGTCCTATGTGGAGTTGGATTTGTGGCTCTGTGTATGTAAGAAGATTGGAAGAAGATAATAAAGAAGAACAAGAGTTGGTGGACGTATCCCCACACTGGGGGTGAACCACGTATATCCTGTGTTATGTGCTTTGTGTTGTATTATTCTTGTATTGTCTTAGTGTTGTAACCTTTATGTATGTTATATGCATCTGATGTAGTAGTTTAGTGCTTAATAATGTGAATGAATATTAGATATGTTTGATACTATGTGTTGAATGTTTAGATGTGTTAGATATGGGTTAATACCGCATTGTTCTGTAATTAGGGTTTTAACCTGCGATGTGAATAAGAGTACATACTAATGAATGTTAATTTCTAAGTGCTCTATTAATTATTTTGATCACAGATCTATGTCCCAGTTAGGTTGTAGACACTTGAGTCCTACAACCCCCCCTGCCTCTACCTCAGGTAAGACTTCATCTACTTCGCAGGTGTTGCTGAAAGGGCCAGTATTTAGGGTTTTGTTGGTGCACTGTTGAAGTGTTGAACCTTGGGTCTGTGCTTGTGCCAACAAATGGTTCCATTTCCAAGACTGAAACTGTGATTGTTGGGAACTAAAGAAAAGAGAAATATCTATGTGTAGATATGTTGTTGTTGTGTGCAGTATTCTACTTGAATTGTGAAGCTCTGTGCTAAGAAGGTAATCGGATCTGAAGAAAAGAGGTAAGATCTTAAATATTTGTTCTTTGATAAAGGTAAGATAAGTGGAAACTTTTGTTTCGAAGGAATGGATCTAGGTATGCTTGATAGATTTTGTGGTAGTATAGAAAATAGGGCACAACTAGAAGAAAGAAGATTTGATATGAATAGATCCAATAGAAATAGTGAAAGATATGTTATTCCTATGCATAGAAAGGATTTTTGGACTAACAAGTGGATGCAGGATCCTAGGAAGAATTTTTTGCAGGTTCATCACTGTGATCCCAATGCGCAGTATAGGAAAGTTTGGGGATCATTTAAGAGAAAGAGAGGATCAACTCTTTGTTGTAGTTGCAGAAGACCCAGACATCTTGTTAAGGAATGCCCTGGTAGAGGCCCTATTTTTCTTTGTTGTAAAGCCATTGGCCGTGAAGTTTTGGACTTCCCTAGAATGATTGTTAAAGTTGAAAAGATGAATATGAGACAAGAAAACCATGAGGAAGGTCAAGTGCCTAAGAATATGCTAGGACACCAGGAAGAATCAAAGACTATATTATTCAAGATGAAAGAAACCCTGAATGATCACAAAGACATCATTTGATCATAGATCTTAAAATACAAGTGCATAGAAACAAGAATAGGAGACTTCGACATAGACTGTGTTCTGGATAAGGAAACACAGGTGAACATTATGACTGAAAATACTTGGGAAATTTTGGGAAAGCCTGCTATGGTTCCTTCATTGGAAGGAATAGGATTGTTTAAAGGAAAGATGATAACCCTGTGTAGAATACTTACCCATGTACCTATGGTTTCTCATGGAGCATCAAAGGAAGAATAATTTGAGGTCATTAAGTTTGTTGGGAACAAATCCCCCTTTGTACTTTTTTTAGGAAGGAACTGAATTGAGAAAGATCAGATCCAAAGGAAAGAAGAAGAGGAAGCTCTAGAACAGAAAAAGAAAGAATTAAGAGATTTCATGGCTAGGAGAATAGCGCACTTACTAGTAGAACAAGAGGATAGGTCGAAGCAACTAAGGACCAGATACTTAGATGTTGAAGTTGAGAACATGCAGGAAAGTTTGAAAAACATTTCCATGCAGGAGAAATAAGCACTTACGCCTGAAGTAATAAGAGAAGAGGTATTCCACTCAAACCCATTGAAAGACCCTCGGCATTGAAAAGTTACTATGCTAAGAGAAGATAAGAATAAGAATGGAAAGAGGAACCCAGTGACTCAGATCATAGGAAAGAAAGCCAGAAAGCTTAGCAAGAAGAAAGCAAAGTTAGAAAAATTGCAAGAAGTTCCAGAGAAGACTTCGCAGAAAGAAGGCTTGCAGAACTTGAACCTCGTCGGAATAGTAGAATAGCGCAGACTGGCACTTTGCCACGATGAAAAAATATTATCGTTGGAGGCGTATTGACCATTAGAACGATGCTCCAGAATGGATAGGAACGCAGTTATTTCCGGGAATATCGCCATTGGACCATTAGGAACAGCGCTTGGAAGGACTAGTCACCGAGAAGTTCATTCAAGATTTGTTCGAGTAGGAGGCTCTTGCGAAGCAGCAGGTTGGGGTAGCTCGAGCCAATATCAAGGCCTTCGAAGTAGAATTTCCTAGATCAGAGTGACCCAGGATGAGTCAGAGGTGAATGTTGGGGGATTTTTATCCCTTGACCAAGTTTTGCAGAACCTTGGTCATGTTTGACCAACTTTGGGACTTCGACATACTGGTCAAAGATGAAGCGCCCAAGCGAAGCGGAGATCGCGGTATCTCGCCCCTTTTTGTGGGATTTTTGGGTGTTAGGGATTATGTAATAGGTATGGGATGTCAGCCCATGGGTTTACCCATGTTTAGGCCCCTTTTTTAATATATAAATAAGTAGCTAGGCGATGTAACAAGAGGTCAATAGTTGGAACTAGTTAATGATCAGCTTAGTGCATGACTAGTTGGCTTTGTGCAAGATTGTATTGAGATTTGTAGAGTTAAGTGCAAGTGATTGTAAGAAGGATCTGTGCTTATTAGGAGTTGGCTCTGTGCATTGACGTAACTCGGGGAAGGAGGATCTAGCAAGGTGTGCACAGATCTCATGTCCTATGTGGAGTTGGCTTTGTGGCTATGTGCATGTAAGAAGATTGGAAGAATATAATAAAGAAGAAGAAGAATTGGTGGATGTAGCCCCACGTTGGGGGTGAACCACATATATATCCTGTGTTGTATTATTCTTGTATTTTCTTAGTGTTGTAACCTTTATGTATGTTAGATGCATCTGATGTAGTAGATTAATTCTTAATAATGTGAATGAATACTAGATTTGTTTGATGCTATGTGTTGAATGGTTAGATGTGTTAGATCTGGGTTAATATCGCGTTGTTCTATAATTAGGGTTTTAACCTATGATGTGAATAAGAGTACAGACTAATGAATGTTAACTGGTAAGTTCTCTGTTAAGTATTTTGATCACAGATCTATGTCCCAGCTAGGTTGTAGACACTTGATTCCTACAACCCCCCCTGCCTCTACCTCGGATGAGACTTCATCTGCTTCGCAGGTTTTTTCAAAAGGGTCGGTAGTTAGGGTTTTGTCATTGCATTGTTGAAGCCTTCAACCCTAGGTCTTCCCCTGTTCAAACAAGAACCAAGTCCAACTTGTTGGGAACCTATAATCATAGGTAACTCGATTCTTTGACTGTTGATTTGGCGTTTCTCTCGTGATGACGAAGTCTGGCTTGGTTGACCCCATTTCTCCCCTCCATTCATTTCGCTTGATCCCCCATCACCCTGCTGCATCCTTCATCCATGTTGCGCCCTCTCTCCCTTGTCCTTTTGCCCCATTGACTACCTCTCGCCCGCCACCCATTCACGAATAAATAAACTTAAGGTAAACAAAAGAACAATCAATAGGTTAATAATGTTAATAATTAAATTTAGTATAGGTAAACTTATGTTAGACTTGTTAATAATAACTTAATCATTAATTAATTAATTGATGATTAATAATTAAGTTAGTTGTTAATAACTAGGTTAGTTTGTTAGAATAAACATTAATAAAAAATAAAAATAATATAATAATATTAACAATAAAATATAATAAAATAAAACTAATAAACAAACATTAAACAACACAAAACAAATTAAATATAAAAAACAATATAAAACATATTAAATATAAAAACAAAAAATAAAACTTAAAACAAATATATAATAAAACATATATAAAAAAAAAACATAATAAAACAAAATTGAAATAAACTAAAATGAAACAAAAAAAAAACAAATAACAAAAAATTAAAAAACTAAAAAACCAAATCTACCCTAAGTCTACCCACCCCCTGCCTCAACGCATCTTAAAAACTTCACGTGCACATCATATTCTATTGAATTAAATCGACGGATGTGAATAATTCCGGACCCCACCTCACTATCTGAAACTTAACGAGAGGGGGGGTCCAGAATGGTAGTTTCCATAAACCACCCCCCAGACAGGTGTCAGCCCCACAATCCATCGGACCCCCCCCTCCCCAAAAACCGCTTACCACCTCATGGGGGGTCCGGAATATCACCCGTCCCGAAAAAAAACCACCTTTGTCATTTTTTTTCCTATTTTCGCATGTTCATCATGTCTTCGTCCAAGGCCGTTTTTGGGCAAATTAAAACAAATTTTAAGAAACTAAGAGAGGTTTTTCTCCGTAACGGGATGAAAACCAAAAACCTCTCTCATTTTTTTCACAAGTTCCACGAACAGGGAGAATAGAAGCCATCTTCGAGAACCTTTTTTCCAGATTTTCACTTTTCTGTTATAGTCTTGATTTTGTAGGCGTTGTTACGGCCAGATGGAGGAGAATTTGGTGAAACCGAAGGAGTTTTTTGTCCATCACATGCCCATATACAATAACCTCATTCAGTTTTTTCCTAGGTGTCAGTGTTGAAGAGAAAGAGATGTCTGTTTGGACCCATTTTTCGCAGCAATTAGGCCCATCTTTCATGGCAGGCAGTTCCAAATTTTTAGGGATTTATGGCTATTTTTGGCCGAGGCGGTTGAAACCGACTTCTGAAACTTATGAGGAGGTATATCCTATTTATTCAGAGGATTTTAATGTAAAGGGGTTCGACCTGTAAAGTTTTTCCTTTTTGGCTAGACTGTGGGCCTTGCTACTCCAGGAGGTTTTGTCTGTAATTTTTAAATGATTAACCAGTAATAGAGAAGTGGATTTATAGGATTCTTGTGTAAGAGTGTTGGTGGTGTGTTCCTTGTCTGTTTTCAGTTATGTTTTTCTATCATTCAAGCACTTTCATTTCTTATTGTTGAAAGAGAGTAATGGAGAAGAATTTATGTATGCATACTCTTTGTACAATTTTGCAGTAATCTATATGTTATTCATCTGAAGCTTTACAAAGGAATTCTTAATTGTTCCTCTGTTCAGTGGATTTCTCC
>SNQJ01S0142550.1:0-11264 GCA_010110895.2 Picea sitchensis
TATGTAAGAAGATGGTTGACATGGAATTTTGCAATTCTTCCATCTTTTTATCCATCTTCTTTTTTATTTGTAAACTATTTTCATCCATCTTCTTTTCCATCTATTCTCTTTTTTCATCCATCTTATTTTCCATCAAATCATTATATGTTATTAAATTAATTCTCAATTCATTAAATTGGTTCTCCAGTTTGGATAGCTCATGAAAAATATTTTCTCTTTCTTCTTAAGTCATGGTTGAGATTTCTAGAGGTTTAGTTGGTGAAGTAATTTTTTGAGCACCCTTTACCATGTGGGAAAAAACGATAATATTTCTCTTTATTCTCTTTATCATAAATTTTGAATGGCCAAAAAAAGATCTTCCAATCAAAAGTCAAGCCAATTCTAAGTTGTGTACCTTTAAAATCCTAATTTTGAGATTTTCCTGTTGGTTGACCTTTGTCCTGATGTATCTCTGCAATTTCGGCCCTTTTGAGTCTGAAATTTTCTTCCTATAATACTTTTATATGACTTCTCTATAATGTCACGGGTCTTACCAAAAAATTGATGTGTCGAGTGAAAGTTATGGTAACTTTCCCAAAACTTGTTGATTATTATCCCTTTCCAGATAGAAAACTTGTATGGAATCCATGTGTCCAATATTTTAGATCTGATTCGGAAACTTTCACTTTAAATAGTATGGTTTGTATTCTTTTCAAAGGAACTAGTGACACTCAATTTTGACCTTCCAAGCTTAAGATATGACAATTCTACCAAGAACACTTGTTTGAGACTAGTTTAAGGTATTGTGAAAAAACCCTAATTCTGATAGTTTGTATCTTACAAAGTAAAGTGAAATGAAACTTGAAATTTGTACCAAAAATACTTCACTATGTCTCCTCAGTATTGTGAAAATTTTACAGTCTGAAACCTTGCCAAAAAATATTATAGTGAAAATTCCAAGACGACTCGTTTGAAACAGATTTCAAGATTAGTCACAAACCCTAACTTCCACAGCCTATATCCCATAAAGTATAATGAACCAGTACCTGAAATTTTTACCAAAAGAACTTCGCTATATCTCCTTGAGATCCTAAAAATGTTATAGTCTAAAACCTTTCTAAATACATCTCATTACACACTCATTAGAAAAGGAAACTCGTACAAATAGAAAAATCATTTAATCATTAAATTACTAATTATATAAGTTATCTAAAAAAATATAAAGTATTAATTTACAAATATATCTTCGGTGTTATGTTATCGTATTGGAGCACAAACTCTCAGTTATATTCTTGGCGCATATGATCTTTGTGAGTCTATAAGTGCATTGATGTGGTTTTATCTATATAGAGTATTAGACTACTTTAATCCATTTTAAATGGAATGAAGCCTTGACACACTACTTAAAGTGGAATGCACCATCATTGATAGAGAATGGATTACTATGCCATCTTGCAATGTTATATATTAGGTTTGTTCCATTGTACAATGTGCATAAGGAGGTTTTGGAACACGTGTTTTCGTGTGTTGTGGAAGTTGTACACCTTGGATTGTAATGCACACCGTAGAATTGGCGCCACCAAATTTATTAATGCACTTCATTGTCGACAATGCATCATTTTGGTGAAAGATAAAATATCATTCATCCTCTATATTATTTTTTTAACAAAACTGGTAAAATTTGTATTCATAAAAGAGTTGTGATCTAGCCACGGAGAGAGCCATTACAGATTCAAAATAATCTTGTATATTTCATAATCAGGCTTAAGTTTATCCCTATCTAAAATTATCCAAACTACTAGACCTGAAAGTGGCTTACAACTACAACAAATCCTAATATACCATCTATAAAAGATACCAAGTATCAAAAAACAAAAACAAATCATATTGGTTAAGCTTTGTCTAATGGAGCTCCATCCTAAGCTTGTTTTGTAGAGTCTAGTGGTGAATTGGCGTCTGGAAACTACCTGGGAGGAGTTGGAGACGAAGTTACATCTGAAATGTCCTGATTGGAAGGTAGTTGGGCTAGAGAGATAGGTATGGAGCAAAGATATTCTACCTCGACATGAATAGCATCCACTTGATCCTGTAGTTGTTGAATTCCCTGCCTCTGAGAAATTAGCAGGCCCATTATTGTTTGCCATTCAATTGAGGTTTTATGCATGTTGATTTGTAGTGAATTGACCAAATTAACCAGAGTTTCACATTCCTCGTCCTGGAGCTCTCAACGCCATCGTACAACAACCTACCACCTATTGGTCATGCTACCTACTTGAACTCATGCTTGGGTTACATCTGAAAAAGGCTTTGTCCTCAAAAAATCAAGGGGAAATGCGACATGGAACACTAGAGTTGAAGCTACAACTAGATCTTCACCACCTTGAATCATAATGTCATTCTTGATGTGAATATCATACTTAATGTATTGGCATCAGGTGAAGGGAAGACATGTTGGACTAATAAGGAATCACAACATACCCCCGCAACCACTAAAGAGATCTCCAGGCATGTGACAAGAATCTAGCCAAACAAATCAATTATTGTCAGAAGTGGATGAGGAGCGCCCATTGGAAGATGGTGTCTGATGGGTACGCAATCATACCACATCCATTAAGTCAGATGAAAAAGACACTTGTGGTACTGGTCGAGAGAGGGAAGCCATTGAAATTCACTTGTGCAAGGGTACAACGGGATATGGAGGTGCATGAATAAAAAGGATGGAGGAGCCACTTGTCCTCCTCACCAACCTAAAAGTGTGTCAGAGATTGATATCCCACGAGACTCCAAACCTTAGCCTAAGGTTTCTTACATTTGTCACCATTTCCTTAGTTGGTGGCCCCCTCTTATGGGACAATTCATTGGTGGGTATAACCATCCCAATTCGCATTAGAGGATGAAATGTTTAATGGCTCGATCATCAATTCATAATGTTCCCATCGAGTCTCAAGTAGCCATATTGGTAAAGGAATCGGCCTCGGTATTATTAGTTCTGAGAACATGAAAACATTGCAAAGTTTGAAACGCCTCTTCCTCCAAAAAAATTCTATTCATGAAGTTGTTGATATTAATATTACCCAAGAGAGATCGCTTTCTAAACTGTTTCTAAACTGGTTAAGAATGACCCCGGAATATCCAATGATAATCAACTCTTCAATGTCTTGGCTCTTTGCTATATTGAGACCTTTATAAAGAGCGTAGGCTTTATCTTCGTTATTGGATGTGATTCCCAAACTCCAAGAAAAGGTAGTTCTAATATGTCCCCCTAGAGATATGATAACCCCCCACTCGTGCCACCCCATAAATTGGAGGACATGGGGGTGGGTTTTGATCCACTTATGTGTGCACGAGTCACGATATTATTTAATATAATATATATTGGTGTAAACACACATTCGAACACTACCTCAAGGTTCCCCCATGGCTCTAGGTTAGGCCCTCACGGGAATTGAACCTTGCCCAATGGTGAAAAACTCCTTGTTTTCCACCATTGGATCCAACCCCTTTGAGCAGTCATCCTCGACAAGTCATTATATGTTTAGCAACTAATTATGGACCATACGATGCACATTTACATGACTAAAGTATTGGTGTATCATATAACCAATAAATGAGTGCACGATGTGTTCTTTAGTACAAACATTATTTTGATTAAATTTTTCCTCGCATTGTTTTTGAAGAGCTTCATCCTTCATGGATTGCATAATGACTAAATTTTGGTCGGCAGATTCCATTGATCGTTACCCACATTATTTTTTATTGTACAAATGGCATGATAATGTACTTGACTGCATTACACTCTCTACTAGTCAAGTGCATTACACTCTCAAGACAAAACCATTATTCAACAAGCTATTATCAAAGACCAACAACCACTACAAATTGGAGAAGCTTCAACAACAATACATGGAATCGAGGGAAATAAAATTATGCAACAACCAACCACCAATTATTACGGCCGAAAAGAATTGGTTTTGGATGGATGGATCATCATCAATGGAAAGAAGAAACTAGGAACATAAGAAAATCATATTACTTGGTTTCATCACGTGTGAATCCTTTAATTGCAAAGCTTTGAGGACAAAGATTTTTTAAGGAGGGTACTATGTTATGACCCAAGGGGGCATATATAGGATTAAATCTATATGATATGACCCCAAGGGGGGGCATATATGGGACTAAATGTACATGTAATGTGTAAATATATATGTAATAAGGTTGGCCTAATAGTAAAGGGGCCTCATGTGCAATTGTGAATAGGTATATATAGAGGTCATGTATCCATTATTGTGGAGATGAGAATTGTGATGTGAGAATTGTGTATCCATTATTTGCTTGTTGATGCCTTTTCCTGTTGGATTTCTTCGGTGACCCACTTCAAGTTCTCTTCAATGTAGCTTCTCAAGGGGGAGAGTTGATGTCATTCCGGATTTTAATGCTGAAAAGTTCATTTTCTTATTCGCTTAGATCAATAGAAATATTACACAGATCCTGATGAATGTCTCCATTCTGTACCGAATAGCGGACTAGCCAGTTGTCCACGTGTTCTTCATGATATTCAAGAATCCTGTAAAAAAAAATTAAAGACAACGCCTTAAAATTATCAACTTGGTTAGCGAAAGATTGCTTGGTTAGTGCCAACGAATTGACGATTAAGTTGGGGTCCTGGAAGTTGTTGGTCCTTCCGGCTAAGTCTATTTTGGAAACCTTTGTGAATAATGTTTCTTTCTTTGATATTTCTTGCTCACATGATTGGACAATCGTATACAGGTTCTTCACCTTCTCTTTCCAGCATGCTTCTAATTAAGTGAGCCTTTTTTTGGACGGGAGGTCATGTTGTCTTCTTGTCGTGTCTTCCATGTTGTTGACATGAAAGGAAAAAGGGATGACCGTGTGCAAATAGAAAGTTTCTTCATTTTTTAAATCCATCTGCAGAAGTTCCAGCAAGTTATGTGCGCTACTTCCCAGGGATTCCATATTTTGTGATGTTTCCAGGCCTTAGTAATCAGTTCCATTCTTTTGTTGATATTTCTCTCCACATATTATCTACACGATGCGAGGAAGCTAGAGGAGCCTTTTAGGTTTGGTGCAGGGAGTTGCAGGCATGGCTATTGCAAAAGGACTTCCATACAATCGCATAGGAAACAAATATTCCTCTAATTCCTTGATCTGGTCCTTTAGTCTGGCATTCTCGGCCTCTATGACTCCAATGGAATCATGAAGAGCATATTCAGTTTCCATGTGAAGTTAAGATATTTTGGACTCTTGCATATTGGCAAGGTCAAGTTCTGAACGATGTTTTCTTTTCTTATTTTTTACATCTCTTTTTCAATAATTAATTTTTTAGATTCGCTTTCAAAAACAGCACTCTAGAATACGAAGGATTCATCTTCGTCAAAAATTTTGGCATCAAATATGTCCATTGGGTAGCTATGGTGAATTGTGTCTCCTGGTTGTTCAAGGTTGCGGAATATACTATCCAGACCAGCGTCAAGATCCATGTTTTCACTCTCAATTTCGGGCGCGTCTGCCTCCCCTATAATTCTTTTTCCCTTCCTCTCCACGGGAAGCTTGTGAGAACTATCAATTTTAGGATGAACCTCGTCCGTTTGAAGAACTTTGGGTTGCTTTGTTACAGTGGCAGACCGTTGGATCAATGCTTTGTTATTGTGGTGGTTCTGGTCCTCAAGTCCGAAGATGTTCATTGTATCTCTACAGAATTGTTGTGGAGGTGCTGCCAGTAGTTTATGAAAACGTTGGTTTGCTCCAGACGTTGCTTGAAATGAACAAATGGAGGGGATAATATAACCCCCCAGAAATGTTGGTTCAATGCCTGCGAATGGAAAATCTCCTCGAGCTCTTCGCTCATTCACTCACTAATGACAATCTCTATGTGTGTTGTATGGTGAGTTGTTAGAAGTAAATCTTAATTATTGCATACTTAGAAGTGCGAAGGTGGCGGTTACGGTGAAGAACATTTAAGGATTGGAGGTTTCGTGAACGAACCAAGATGACGACGTGCGAATGACATTCCATGGTATTTGAAATTAACACTGGGAAGGGATAAGAAAAGCCTCCGCAAATATTGGTTTAGCGCACATTAATGGCAGATCTTCTCGAGCCTTGCGCCCATCAATGACAATTTACACGGTGTCTGCACGATGAGATATTAGCATTAAAGATTTAGAAACAAGACATATATATATATATATATAAACATTATCTAAAAACATTATTTTCAAGTACTAAATTATTAATATTAAATATTGATATTGTACAATTTAATTAAACAAAGTTATAAAATGCATTGTAAGCTTCAAGTGCGGGTCCAATTGTAGATCGCCGAAGTTTCGGGCGGAAGATGTATACCAGACACACGGGGCTTGAGAGTTGGATGGCGCCCACAAAGAAACCTGCGGGCATAAAATTCACGAACTATGAAAACGAATGGTGGCAGTTTAAACTCGTGATGTAGAGATATAGATGAACATGAAAACTGGCACTCTGTCGTCTGGGAACCCGCGATCATAGACATGGATTACCCAAGTTTTGGATGCAATATGTACACTCGGAACACAGGGAATAAGAGTTCGATAACACGTAGCGGGGAACCCGTGGGCATAAAATTGGCAAAGGAAAACAAAGCGGTCGGTATTGCAGGGAAAAAAAATATGTACCTATATAAAGTATGGGCATCAGATTTTATAGAGCATGTACGGATATTGCATTCCAAACTTGGCCACTTTGTGGATCGCAGGTACTCGGGTTTTCGGGCTAAAAAATAGGCCTCTATTGTTCTGTGTCCTACAAATAGTAGTCAGAGTTTCGCAATATACAAATTGACAGGTGGACTTGCAGTTTGGCTAAGATTTTATAGAGCATGTACACTTTTTGGATCGCGGGTTCTCGAGCTGGCGGGCTCAAAAAACAGCCCTCTATTGTTTTGTGCGTTACAAATAGCACCCAGAATTCCGGGATATACAAATTTACAAGCGGACTTTGCGGGTTGGTTGGCTCAACATTGTACTTCTATTGAGTTTCGCGATATATAAATTCATAGAAGGACTCCAGCGCTGGCGGTGCACATGGGGTGCATAAGTATTGCTTAACGCAGAGGAGTTTGGTTGGTACGTGCATAAGTATGAGTATAAGTTATGTCGCAACAGTGTATTAAGTAGTGTGCGCAGATAATTGGGCGTGATGGAATATCGGTGCACAGTATCGAAACTGTGTGCAGTGGGTATTGGCGCACAACGTCGGAGTAGTGCGCGTAAGTAGTCGGTGCGACGAAGAAGAAATGCACAGTAGATTTAGGTGTGCGGAAAAGTGTTTTACCTTGTGATATTGCTATGCACGTTAAATATAAATGAACAGGTCGAAGTTTAGTGCGCATGAAGTCACTTGGAAGGCGATGAGTCTGAGTTTAAATTGCATATTAATAAAAGAAAAAGAAACACACAACTGCATCGATGCATTAATTAATTAAAAAGAATTCTGAACTTTAATTTCCTCTGATTTAGACAGATGAAAATAAAATATAAGATTACAAGAAAAACTTGCTATAAAAGAAAACAAGATTCATAACATCACCAGTTAGAAATTGTAATAAAACAGTCTAAAATTAGTTTATGTATTTATATAATCGTAATAATTACAAATTACAAAAAAGAGGATGACAACAGTTATCCTGTTGAAAAAGGGTCATTTACGAACATGCCTATCATCTCTGGTACTCTTTACCTCTGCTACCGGGTGTTCAAAATTCGCTGAGACATGCTTATTTTAGTTGAAGACTTACTTCAGCTTAACGATCTCCGCCTTTAAAGAAGATTCTAACCAGACCGGTTGATTCTCTCCAACACTTTCGGCTGCTTCAGCCGTAGATTCCTCCTTCTTCTGCCACTTGCTCCTTTTCTTCTTAGCGGCTGGCTTGTTGATGACTAAATCCTTTATAGTGGGATTCAGCCTAGCTTCCAATCGCGAGTCTATAGCCGGCTCTGTGTGGAACTTAGTTGCTAAAATGTGTGCAAGGACCCTTTCCTCGTTACTCGCAGGAAAATCTAGCATGTTGCTCGAATAACCAGTCTCACTCGACTTAGCCTTGTTCATGTATCTCAGGTTGGGGATACCGAAATGTGTCTTTACAGAGAACAAGAAGTCGAACAGTTTGGAGATTACTTTGGTTATGCATACGCAGATATCTTTATACTTGGGGAATGGTAATTATAGAACTCCATTTATGAAGCGCAGAAGGATTACGTACAAGAGCGTTGGGTTTCCATGCTTGGCCAATCCATTTTGAATGATTAGCTTTTGAGTTCGTTACATGGCGGCGTTCAACTGATGTCATGCGGTTGCGAAGTACCGAATGAGTGAAGTAGGGTGATCTGACTAGCCGTCGCCCACTCCACGAGTGGTGGATTTGACATATTGAGACACGTGATACCGCGTCTTGGCGAAAGTGGTTTCGGCAAACCACCTTCTTGCTCAAGTGTATCTCAGAAGGCACTGCGCGTCTATGTTTTCGAGACTTGGGTCTTATCTAGAATTTCCATGGTGATAACAGTAGCAAATCGAGAGAGATAATTCTGATTTGTATATAGGATTAAAAGGTGCTTATTCCCATGAATTGTTGAAATTTAGCCTGATAAGTTGTGATGGCTACACGTTTTGCAGAATTAACAACAACTCAATCAGATCAGACCAGCGCAGAGTCCATAAGAATGGAAGAAGAACAGGGGAATTACAGTCAGCAAAATGAGAGCAGAGGGGTGGATGTCCATTTGGGCATGGAAGGAACGAACTCTAATGGACATTGAGAAGAAAGGAATGAAGATATGAATATGGCTGAGACCATTAAGAATTTGCAGAAGGATGTCCAAAGCCATAAAGTTGATAATGAAAGGCTTATGAAAGCCAAAGAGCAGCAGGATGACTTCAACATGAAGCTATTGGAGGGTTTGAACAGAATAGAACAGAAATTGGTTAAGGAGAGTGACTCAAGTAAATTTGAGAGTCACAAAGCTTCAGAGGAGAAAGGAAAAGTAAAAAGTTCTAGTAGACATCACCATCGTTCCCAAATGCATTCCAATAAGAGAGCAGGCAACAACTCCAGTCTATCCCCTGTCAGAAGGTATAAGATATCTGGGGTGGATGAGCAGCGAGGAGAAATGAACAAAATCAAACCTCCTACATTTGATGGTGAGAACAAAAAGGATGAAGATGCAGAAACGTGGTTGCTAGGCATGAGGAAATATTTTCAATTGCATAATTATTCTTCTCATGCAGAAGGTAGAATCGCTATCTATCAACTCAAAGGAAAGGCCTCCATGTGGTGGGATCAACTTGTGCAGGCGCAACACATTGTAGAGAAAAGTGTTACTTGGAAGGAATTCAAGAAGTATTTTGAGAATAAGTACTTAACTAAAAGGCACTATGACAAGAAAATGAAAGAGTTCTTTGAGCTTAAGCTTGGAAGTACGACCATAGATTAATATGAGAGAAGATATATGGAACTGCTGAAGTATGTCTCTTTCATCAAGGATGAGACAGTCAAGATTCAGAGGTATTTAAGTGGATTTCCATCGTTCATCAGTGAAAAAATACAGTATTATGATCCCAAGACATTAGAAGAGACCATAAGGAGAGCTAAATGCTTATATGATCAGCAGAAAGCAAAGCCAACTTTCCAAAAGGCTTGGGAAGACAATAAGAAATTCAAGATGGATTAGAGGAAGAAGGGAGCTAAGCTACCATTCTTCGGAAATAATCCACAAGGGAAGAAAACTCATAAAGAACCCAGAGTGATTGACACAGGAAGTTAAGGGCCAAGACAACCACCTATGCAATGTTGGGGTTGTAAAGGGGAGCATAGGTTCAGAGATTGTCCTCACAGAGGTGAAAAAAGTAGGGTTGTTCACAATGTACAACAGGCTGAGACAGTAGAGGACATGGGCAGATATGTGCCAAGGATTTATGTAGCCCTGGACAAGAAGCAAGCAAAGTATCAGTCCCACATGATTGAAGTGGAAGGTATGATCAACAACCAAACCCTTGCTATTTTAATTGCTTCAGGAGCTAGTCATAGTTATATAGACCCTAAGATGGTGGAAAGTTTGCAATTTCCAAAAAGAAAGCATGGGAAATCCTGGTTGGTGCAACTGGATACAGGAGCCAAAAGAAAAGTTAACGAGATAGTTAAGTCATGCCTCATAGACATGAATGCACTGAACACCAAGGCGGATTTGAACATCTTGCATTTAGGTTCCTATGACTATCTAATTGGGTTGGATTGGTTGGACCAACACCACACTCTCTTAGATTGTCACAACAAAGCATTTACTTGCCTGGATGAGGAAGGGAAACTAAGGAAGGTAGAGGGAATTCCCAGGGCAGTAACCATTAGAGAAATTTCAGCATTGCAGCTGAAGAAATGTTACAGAAAAGGATGTCAAATATTTGCGGCTCATTTGGAAGAGACACCTAAATATAAGGTGCCAAATTTGGAAGATTATGCAGTCCTGGAAGATTTTGAGAATGTGTTCAAGGAGGTACCCGGACTACCCCCAAGGAGAGACATTGATTTCTCTATAAATTTGATGCCTAGAGCAGCGCCAGTATCAAAGACTCCTTACAAAATGAGTATACCAGAATTGAAGGAGTTGCAAATGCAGCTTGAAGAACTTTTGAAGAAGGGGTATATACGCCCAAGCGTGTCACCTTGGGGTGCCCCAGTCTTGTTTGTGAGAAAGAAAGATGGAATGCTAAGGTTGTGCATTGACTTCAGACAGTTGAATAAAGTGACTGTTAAGAACAAGTATCCTCTACCAAGGATTGATGACCTTTTTGATCAATTGAAGGATGCAAAGATAGATCTCAGATCAGGATACCATCAGGTAAGAATTAAAGAAGAGGATATTAGCAAGACCGCCTTCGGGACAAGGTATGGTCATTATGAGTTCACAGTGGTACCATTTGGGTTGTCAAATGCACCAGTTGTTTTCATGTGCTTAATGAATGATGTTTTCCGAGAGTATTTGCACAAGTTTGTCATTGTCTTTTTCGGTGACATTCTTATATATTCCAAGTCAGAGGAAGAGCATGAACATCATTTGAGGATGGTGTTGCAAGTATTAATGGAACGACAGTTATATGCCAAATTGATCAAGTGCTCATTTTATCAGAAACAGATTCATTATTTGGGGCATATCATTTCAAAGGATGGGATAGCAGTGGATCCTAAGAATATAGAGGCCATTATATAATGGTCATCACCAAAGAATGTGACA
>SNQJ01S0142550.1:11274-21722 GCA_010110895.2 Picea sitchensis
ACCTTTTCTTGGAGTTTGGGAATCACATCCAATAACCAAGATAAAACCTACACTCTTTATAAAGTTCTCAATATATCAAAGAGCCAAGACATTGAAGAGTTGATTATCATTGGATATTTCAGGGTCATTCTTAACCAGTTTAGAAAGCGATCCCTCTCGGATAATATGAATATCAACAACTTCATGAGTATATTTTTGTTGGAGGAAGAGGAGTTTCAAAATCTGCAATGTTTTCATGTTCTCAGAACTAATAATACTGAGGCCGATTCCTTTACCAATCTGGCTACTCGAGACTCGTTGGGCACATTACAAATTGATGGCCGAGCCATTAAACATTTCATCCTCTAATGTAAATTGGGATGGTTAGACCCACCAATGCATTGTGCCATAGGAGGGGGCCACCAACTAAGGAAATGGTGACAAATGTTAGAAACCTTAGGCTAAGGTTTGGAGTCTCGTGGGATATCAATCTTCGACACATGTTTTGGTTGGTGAGGAGGACAAGTGGTTCCTCCATCCTTTTTATTCATGCACCTCCATATCCCGGTGTACCCTTGCACAAGTTCATTTCAAAGGCTTCCCTCTCTCGGTTAGTACCACAAGTGTCTTTTGCATCTGAGTTAATGGATGTGGTATGCTTGCGTACCCATCAGACGTCATCTTTCCATGGGCGCTCCTCATCCACTTCTGACAATAATAGATTTGTTTGGCTAGAGTCTTGTCACATGCCTGGAGATCTCTTTAGTGGTTGTGGGGGTATGTTGCGGTTCCTTCTTAGTCCAGCATGGCATCCATTCACCTGCTGTCAAGACATTAAGGATGATCTTCACATCAAGAATGACATTATGATTCGAGGTGGCGAAGATCTGGTTGTAGCTTCAACTCTAGTGTTCCAGGTCGCATTTCCCTTTGATTTTTTGAGGACAAAGCCTTTTTTATATGCAACCCAAGTAGGAATTCAAGTAGGTAGCATGACCAATAGGCGGTTGGTTGTTGCACAATGGCGTCGAGAGCTCCAGGATGAGGAATATGAAACTCTGGTTAATTTGGTCAATTCACTACAAATCAACATGAATAATACCTCAATTGAATGGAAAACAATAATGGGCCTGCTAATTTCTTAGAGGTAGGGAATTGAACAACTACAGGATGAAGTGGATGCTAGTCATGTCGAGGTAGCAAATCTTCGCTCCAAACCTATATTTCTAGCCCAACTACCTTCCAGTCAGGACATTTCAGATGCAACTTCGTATCCAACTCCTCCCAGGCAGTTTCCAGACGTCAATTTGCCACTGGACTCTATAGAAGAAGCTTAGGATGGAGCTCCATTAGACGAAGCTTAACCAATATGATTTGTTTTTGTTTTTGATACTTGGTATCTTTTATAGATGGTATATTAGGATATGTAGTAGTTGTAAGCCACTTTCAGGTCTAGTAGTTTGGATAATTTCAAATAGGGATAAACTTAAGCCTGATTGTGAAATATACAAGCCTATTTTAAATCTATAATGGCTCTCTCTGTGGCTAGATCACAACTCTTTTATGAATACAAATTTTACCAGTTTTGTTAAAAAAATAATATAGAGGATGAATGATATTTTATCTTTCACCAAAAGGATGCATTGTCGACAATGAAGTGCATTAATAAATTTGGTGGCGCAAATTCTACGGTGTGCCTGGAAATCCAAGGTGTACAACTTCCACAACACATGAAAACATGTGTTCCAAAACCTCGTTATGCACATTGTACAATGGAACAAACCTAATATATAACATTGCAAGCTGGCATAGTAATCCATTCTCTATCAATGATGGTGCATTCCACTTCAAGTAGTGTGTCAAGGCTTCATTCCATTTAAAATGGATTAAAGTAGTCTAATACTCTATATAGATAAAACCACATCAATGCACTTATAGACTCACAAAGATCACATGCACCAAGAATATAACTAAGAGTTTGTGCTCCAATACGATAACATAACACCGAAGATATAGTTGTAAATTAATACTTTATATTTTTTTAGATAACTTATATAATTAGTAATTTAATGATTAAATGATTTTTCTGTTCGTACAAGTTTACTTTTCTAATGAGTGTGTAATGAGATGTATTTAGAAAGGTTTTAAACTATAACATTTTTAGGATCTCAAGGAGATATAGCGAATTGCTTTTGGTAAAAAATTTAGGTACTGGTTCATTATACTTTATGCGATATAGCCTGTGGAAGTTAGGTTTTGTGACTAGTCCTGAAATCGGTTTCAAATGAGTCTTCTTGGAATTTTCACTATAATCCTTTTTGGCAAGGTTTCAGACTGTAAATTTTTCACAATACTAAGGAGACATAGTGAAGTATTTTGGGTACAAATTTCATGTTTCGTTTCACTTTACTTTGTAAGACACAAATTATCAAAATTAGGGTTTTTTCACAATACCTTAAACTAGTCTCAAACAAGTGATCCTGGTAGAATTGTCATATCTTAAGCTTGGAAAGTCAAAATTGAGTGTCACTAGTTGCTTTGAAAAGAATACAAACCATACTATTTAAAGTGAAAGTTTCAGAATCAGATCTAAAATATTGGACACATGGAATTCCATACAAGTTTTCTATTTGGAAAGGGATAAGAATCAACAAGTTTTGGGAAAGTTACCATAACTTTCACTCGACACATCAAATTTTTGGTAAGATCCGTGACATTATAGAGAATTTATATCAAAGTATTATAGGAAGAAAATTCCAGACTCAAAAGGGCCGAAATTGCAGAGATACATCAAGACAAAGGTCAACCAACAAGAAAATCTCAAAATTAGGATTTTAAAGGTACACAACTTAGAATTGGCTTAACTTTTGATTGGAAGATCTTTTTTTGGCTATTCAAAATTTGTGATAAAGATAAAAAAGAGAAATATTATCGTTTTTTCCCACATGGTAAAGGGTGCTCAAAAAATTACTTCACCACCTAAACCTCTAGAAATCTCAACCATGACTCAAGAAGAAAAAGAAAATATTTTTCACAAGCTATCCAACTTGGAGAACCAATTTAATGAATTGAGAGTTAGTTTAATAACATATAATGAGTTGATGGAAAATAAGATGGATAAAAAAAGAGAATAGATGGAAAAGAAGATGGATGAAAATAGTTTACAAATAAAAAAGAAGATGGATAAAAAGATGGAAGAATTGCAAAATTCCATGTCAACCATATTCTTACATACCTTAGATGAGATATTCCCTCTATGAGATATCAGGACACAAGGGAATCATGCCAACGTGGAGGAAATAATGATTGATCCCCAAAACCATGATTATTCATCACCTCCATATCTACATCATTGGAGGTTCTACTGAACACCAAGGAACTACTTAATTCCCAAGATCAATATCAGGAAGTTTGATGATAAATATCCAAGTCTAATGACANAAATAATGATTGATCCCCAAAACCATGATTATTCATCACCTCCATATCTACATCATTGGAGGTTCTACTGAACACCAAGGAACTACTTAATTCCCAAGATCAATATCAGGAAGTTTGATGATAAATATCCAAGTCTAATGACATGAGTCACATAATTCTTGCATTAGATATATAAACACGACACTTTCCCATCTTAAATAAATATTCCACACATTAAGCCTAATAACAAAAAAAATACAAGAAAACATATTAATTAATAATAATGAATAACAAGTTACAATAAATTAAATATTTACAATAATTTAACTGAATTGTAACCCTAAAATATACTTAATCTCCAACCAATTAACTATTATATTAATAGGAAAGTGATAGCCTTACAACATAAAAAAATACAAGAAAATGAATTAATTAATAATAATGAATAACGAGTTACAATAAATTAAATATTTATAATAATTAAACATGAATTGTAATCCTAAAAAATTCTCAACCTCCAATCAACTAACTATTATATTAATTGGAGGCACCACACACCTATCTATTATAAGAAGGATAAAGTAAGCAAACAATCACCATTACATTAATAAGAGACACCACTTCCTTTCTTTTTTCCAAAGAAAAAAATGTAATTCGTATTCAAGAATTGCATTTTTGAATGATGCAAAGGAGCATGACGTTTCACTTGGGTGTGATGGTTCGTGAAGGGGTGCGACACACCCAAAGAATGCGACATTTCACAATGAGAGCCATTCTAAGCTACTAGTGAGTCACACTCCTACTCTCGCCAAACATATGATGACATAACATATATGAATTCGAGGTGCTTGAGGCCTGCACCAACAGACCCAACGTTCCCTTACCTATTGTACACAAATAAGGATGTCAGAATGCATAACAACCATATGCTATCGCTCATCAATTCAATTGACCTGGAAGAAGACAACCATGGAAATGTGCCACATCATCAACATACAACCACTCTACCTTTGCAACTTGTTCTCAAATTAGAAATGCTGGTTGAAATATATGCCTGTAACTATGATTCACAGGATGGCTTGGTCAATGATGCAGATGGAATAATCAAAGGCTATACAAAAACAAAAAAACTTGATGTCCTTTGGATTAAATTCCATGAACCGCATATAGGAAAGCGACAAGCAGGCAAGTTGTCTTATCTATATAATACAAACACTAGAAGTGGTTAGACACCTATTCTGCGAATATCAAAGCCAGTATCGACATCAACAAAGATAGGTCGACTGAAAATTTGAAAACAGTTTCCGATTAAACTTGCATTTGCACGTACAGTCCACAGATCACAACGACTAACACTTGATAATGTTGCATTTCAGCCTACTGGAATTCAGATACATGGAGTTGTATACACAACACTGTCCCGTGTCAGAAGCATAGACTCCTTGTATTTACTAAGTCCTCTTACAAAAGATAACTTCAAAGTCAAACATAAAGTTGATATTGAAATGGAACGACTCAGGACCACTGCAAAATGGAAACTACACTATGATTACCAATTCATACAAACAAATTCATATCTATCAATTCTCTCACTTAACACACACAACTTAAATGCACACATGGATGATATACTCAATGACTATGATACAATGCAATCCAATATTATGTGCTTGCAGGAAACATACATGGCATTATGCATGCAAAATAAAGAATTCCCAAATCACAACTGCATATCAAGTTACATTACACATGGGGTGATGATATTGGTGAAAAAACATGTACCAATTTTGGAGCATATACATATC
Source organism: Picea sitchensis (assembly GCA_010110895.2). Classification (NCBI taxonomy): domain Eukaryota; kingdom Viridiplantae; phylum Streptophyta; class Pinopsida; order Pinales; family Pinaceae; genus Picea; species Picea sitchensis. The sequence continues at coordinate 16,479 of SNQJ01S0142550.1, forward strand.
GAAGAAAAGAATGTTGAGGTGGTGCTTGCAAAAGTTTTTTTCCATGAAACATAAATTGCGATACCGAATCTGTATGCTGCTCCCCATGCAACATTCTCCAACATAGTAGATGCTATTTCCATGCATTGGACCATTTCCATTTGAACGGATCCATTGTGCTTGTAGGATACTTCAATATTGACATGCTACAAAAGAATGGCAGAACAAAAGAATTGGAAAACTACATGTGCAAATACAGTGTCCTCTTTCTTTTGCACAACACAAGCCATCTGCAAAACACACTTATTGACCACGTGTGGTCGAATGTGCTCATTCCTCAATACAATATGTTTATCTTAGACACATATTGGTCTAATCACAATAAAATTGGTATTACACTTGAATTATGAGATATACATCAAACATTTTGCAAAGTCATATTTCTATATTTCAAAGCATATTTGTATAGCTTGTTGCAAAAAAAATAAAAAAATAAAAACAAATTATCCAGCTTCTTAGTTTTCCCTCATTTGTACACATACTGGTCTGGTCACCATACAGTTGTTGTTGTACTTGAATTATAAAGTATACATTATGCAAAAGAAACAAAAAAGGTACATCCTTCTAAAAGCTATATGTTACTCTATTCATCTTATTCTATTTTTTTTAGTATATGTACATAGTACTTGCCTTTTTGTTTACATGTTAACTTCTGTTCATATTCCTTCTGTTTTCTACTTTTTTTCATAGAAACAAACCGGAAAACTAGACGCCGCAAAGAAATCCTAAGCATAGATGTAGAGGAATCCATGCAAAGGTGCATTTTTACTGCCCGTGTTCCATATTAAATAGTTTTTCATTTACTTTGTCTCTATTTGTTGAACTCGTTTGCAATTGTTTTTTTTCTTTTTTTCTTTTTTTGCGCCTCCTTCGACACTCCATATCTTCCTCTACATTCACTTGTCTTCGTGTGTGTAATACATATCCAATATTGAGCTCGCCAGTTCTGGACTCCGTCTGTCAATTTGTATATCACAGAACTTCGATCGCTGTTTGGAGGACATAGAACAATATAAGTACAATGTTGAGCCACCCAGCCCACAAGTCCGCTTGTCAATTTGTATATCGCGCAAATCTAGCTGCTATTTGCAGGACACGGAACATTAGAGGCCCAGTTTAGAGCCCGCCAGCTCGCAAGTCCGCAATCCAAAAAAGTGGCTAAGTATGGAATAAGGAATCTCTACATGCTCTATAACATGTCATGTCCATAATTTATAAAAGTACATATTTAGTATGTATTGCTCATTTCTCAGAGCCCGCCAATCATGGAGTCTGTCTCTCAATTTCTATATCACGGAACTCCATAAAAGTACAGTGTTTAACCAACCAACCCGCAAGTCCACTTGTCAATTTGTATATCACGCAAGTCTGGGTGCTATTTGTAGGACACAAAACATTATAGGCCTTGTTTAGAGCCCGCCAGCCCGCAAGTCGATGATCCAATAGAAGTGCAATGTTGATCCAGCCAGCCCGCAAGTCCACTTGTCAATTTGTATATCGCGCAACTCTAGGTGCTATTTGCAGGACACAAAACATTAGAGGCCCAATTTACAGCCCACCAGCCCGCAAGTCTGTGATCCAAAAAAGTGGCTAAGTATGGAATAAGGTTTCAGCTCGCCAGCCCGAGAACCCGCGATCCAAAAAGTGTACATACTCTATAAAATCTCAGCCACCCCACACGTCCACTTGTCAATTTGTATCTCGCGGAACTCTAGGTGCTATTTGTAGAACACAGAACAATAGACACCTATTTTTTGAGCCCGCCAGCCCGAGAGCCCACGATCCACAAAGTGGGCAAGTATGGGATGCGATATCTATTAATGCTCTATAAAATCTCATGTCCATACTTTATAAAGGTACATATTTAGTTTTTCCTAGTTTGTACACATACTGGTCTGGTCACCACACAGTTGCTTTTGCACATGGATTATGGAATATGCACTAAGAGTCCGATCGAGCCCTTTCGTTTCCTTAGCCAATTTTATGCCCGCGGCTTCCCCAGTACACGTTATCAAACTCTCGTTCCCCGTGTTCCGAGTGTGCATATTGCATCCAAAACTTGGTAATCCATGTCTATGCTTGCGGGTTCCCGGACGGTGTAGTGCATATTTCATGTCCATCTATATCTCTACATCACGAGTCCAACCAAATGCCGTTTGTTTTCATAGTTTCCAATTTTTATGGCCACGGTGTCCTTTGTCGACGCCTTCCAGCTCTCATGCCCCGTATGCGCGGTATACATCTAGCGCCCGAAACTTCGGTGATGTACAATTGGACCCGAACTCGAAGCTTGCGACTCATTTGCTAATTTTCTTTAATTTAATTGTACAATATCAATATTTATTATTAATAATTTAGTACTTTAAAATAATGTTTTTAGATAATGTTAGCTATATAAGATATATGTTATATGTTATACATGTAGACAATCACAATCTTGAACCCGCCAGTCCTAAAGTTCGTCTGTCAATTTTTGTATCACAGAACTCCTAGTGTTGCGTGGAGGACACAAAACAATAGAAGTGCAATGTTGAGCGAGCCAGTCCGATGTCCGCCTGTCAATTTGTATATTGCAAAACTCTGGGTGCTATTTGTAGGACACAGAACAATAAAGACCCAATTTTCAGCCCGCCAGGCCGAGAACCCGCAATCCAAAAAGTGGCTAAGTATGGAATGAGGGATCCGTGCATGCTATATAAAATCTGATATCCATACTTTATAAAAGTACATATTTACTATGGATTACTCGTTCCTCAGAAAATTTCTAGGTCCGGAACTCACAGATACACGTGTTCAGATTTCCAGTTACTTTTATATTGCCAACCTGACTGTCCACTTGCCTATTTCATATTGTACATATTACATGTAATGTCTAATGCATATTCAATTTTGAGTGCGCCACTCCTGGAGTACGTCTGTCAAATTAGACCCCGCCAGCCCGATAACCTGCGATACATATTACATGTAATGTGTAATACATATTCAATTCCGTCTGTGGATTTGTATATCACGGAACTCTGAATGTTGTTTGGAAGACATGGGACAATAGAAGTGCAATGTTGAGCCAGCTAGCCCGCAAGTCCGCAATCCAAAAAAGTGGCTAAGTATGGAATAAGGGATCTGCACATACTCTATTAAATGCCATGTCCCTAGTTTATAAAAGTACATATAATAGAAGTGCAATGTTGAGCGAGCCAACCTGATGTCCGTTTGTCAATTTGTATATTGCGGAACTCTGGGTACTATTTGTAGGACACAAAACAAGAGAGACCCGATTTTCAACCCGCCAAGCCGAGAAGTTGCAATCCAAAAACTAGCTAAGTATGGAATGACAGATCCCTACATGCTCTATAAAATCTGATATCCATACTTTATAAAAGTACATATGTAACATTCCCCCGAGCAACCTCAGGCCGGAGAGCGCCACTCTAGAGAAACCACTCACGCTCTGATACCAATTTGTAACGTTCCCCCGACCAACCTCAAGCCAGAGAGTGCCACTCCATAGAAACCACTCATGCTCTGACACTAGTCGGTAACATTCTCAGTAATCAACTGAGTTATGCCACCTATATTTACTCTTTAAACTGCATGCAACTAAAACATATACATACAACATTCTTGCATAAGCCTTAAAGTTAAACAACAATTTTCTTTCTGTGACATATGAATTTTATATGGAAATAACAGTAACTATAGATATGCATCATTTACAGGAAGTTACCCATAAGCACACAAGGAATCATAATCACATATATGCTAAAATCGTAACATAGGCATGTAAGTAACAAAACAACATATCATTTTATCATACAATTGGTACTTATCTTAGAAAGACTGTCATTAACTGCTTACAGACTGTCCACGAACCTGCCAACCATAGACTACACTATTCATCACTCTCAACAGTGAGTCACCCTCGAGCTGGGACTGAACTCCACCCAGGGTAAAGGGCTCCTATCCCGGCTAAGGCTCAAGGACAACAGGAAAGACTCCGTCTCAGGTGATCACTCAACTAACAACCTACAACCTCTTATTCCCCACATGCTTGTTCCACCCAAGGAAGTGTGCCCCATTCTATGCTCAACAGTCCCTCGGCTTCCCCACTTCCCTTCCAGGGCTTCAACAACAGGCCGAACCAGAATTCTCAGAGCATTGTAGCTGCAGTTTAGCACCTTCGGAAATCAATCCCCAACAATTCTCTCGCTCAGAGAAATGGTCAAGGGCCTGACAACCCGCTTCTTCAATCCTGCTCCAAGCTAACCATGTACACCAACCAAAAGGAGGTATGGGAACAGGTTCCAGAATGGTGAAATGGTTGTCTCAAGAATAACAAAATGCGTGAGTGAAAATGGTCATGGAATCATTGACTGGATAACTAAGTGTGTACATGGATCATTGTGAACTCTTCGTGAAAAGTGATGGTGAGAATGATGGTCAGGCTCTGGGCTGGAAAAATCCCCCCCTGTGGAAAATATCACCCAAATGAGCTAAGTCCCCCATGATATGAATGCATGTCCCCAACTTGACACTTTTCATATCGGAAGTTAATTTGGTCCACTTGTCTCCAACTTTAGAACTTAGGATAAAATAATTATCCATACTTTACATTTTAGGAATATCAATATAATATTCCCTTGACTTTTGGCCCTCCCTTTCCCTAACTGGTGAAGTTCAGTCCCCCATCTCTTTTATCGTGGTTGGTCTGCACGCAACGATGTATTTATATTAATCATGAGTCATGTACACAATATGCGCATTGGCCCTTGACATCTAGGCATTTCGGCCTAATACCAAAACATAAGCATCCTGACTTATAATAACCAGCTCACTAGCCTATAATACATATCATATACACGAGGCTCATTGTCCTCCATACTGCGCACACCTTATCTATTGCACGCGGTATCTTGCGATGTGCATATTACATCATTTTACTGCGCAGTTCATGAGCGCACTATGCCACATGATGTGCATTACCAAATGAGGTCAAAACAACTCACCATCTTAAGTATATTTATATTACATTTGAAATTGGGTTCGGTTGAGGGATATTACAATCCCCTCCCCTTATTTGTGCACTGTCCTCAGTGCATCATACACCCATATATAACAGAGTTTTCAAAAATCTTCAAAAAGATGGGGGTATTCTGTTCGCATTGCTACCTATTCTCTATACTGTAGATCTGTATTGGCAGCCTCCAG
>SNQJ01S0142550.1:22148-35852 GCA_010110895.2 Picea sitchensis
TTTTTTTTTTTTTTCTTTTTTTTACGCCTCCTTCGACACTCCATATCTTCCTCTACATTCACTTGTCTTCGTGTGTGTAATACATATCCAATGTTGAGCTCGCCAGTTTTGGACTCCGTCTATCAATTTGTATATCACAGAACTCCGATAGCTGTTTGGAGGACATAGAACAATATAAGTACAATGTTGAGCCACCTAGCCCACAAGTCCGCTTGTCAATTTGTATATCGCGCAAATCTAGCTGCTATTTGCAGGACACAGAACATTAGAGGCCCAATTTACAGCCCACCAGCTCGTAAGTCTGTGATCCAAAAAAGTGGCTAAGTATGGAATAAGGTTTTAGCCCACCAGCCCGAGAACCCGCGATCCAAAAAGTGTACATACTCTATAAAATCTCATCCACCCCACACATTCGCTTGTCAATTTGTATCTCGCGGAACTCTGGGTGCTATTTGTAGAACATAGAACAATATACACCTATTTTTTGAGCCCGCCAGCCCGAGAGCCCACGATCCACAAAGTGGGCAAGTATGGGATGCGATATCTATTAATTCTCTATAAAATCTCATGTCCATACTTTATAAAGGTACATATTTAGTTTTTCCTAGTTTGTACACAAACTGGTCTGGTCACCACACAGTTGTTTTTTCACATGGATTATGGAATATGCACTATGAGTCCGACCGAGCCCTTTCGTTTACTTAGCCAATTTTATGCCCGCGGCTTCCCCGGTACGCGTTATCAAACTCTCGTTCCCCGTGTTCCGAGTGTGCATCTTGCATCCAAAACTTGGTAATCCATGTCTATGCTTGCGGGTTCCCGGACGGTGTAGTGCAGATTTCATGTCCATCTATATCTCTACATCATGAGTCCAACCAAATGTCGTTCGTTTTCATAGTTTCTAATTTTTATGGCCATGGTGTCCTTTGTCGGCGCCTTCCAGCTCTCATGCCCCGTATGCGCGGTATACATCTAGCGCCCGAAACTTCGGTGATGTACAATTGGACCCAGACTCGAAGCTTGCGGCTCATTTGCTAATTTTCTTTAATTTAATTGTACAATATCAATATTTATTATTAATAATTTAGTACTTTAAAATAATGTTTTTAGATAATGTTAGCTATATAAGATATATGTTATATGTTATACATGTAGACAATCGCAATCTTGAACCCGCCAGTCCTAAAGTCCGTCTGTCAATTTCTGTATCATGGAACTCCTAGTGTTGCGTGGAGGACACAAAACAATAGAAGTGCAATGTTGAGCGAGCCAGTCCGATGTCCACCTGTCAATTTTTATATTGCAAAAATCTGGGTGCTATTTGTAGGACACAGAACAATAAAGACCCAGTTTTCAGCCCGCCAGGCCGAGAACTCGCAATCCAAAAAGTGGCTAAGTATGGAATGAGGGATCCGTGCATGCTGTATAAAATCTGATATCCATACTTTATAAAAGTACATATTTACTATGGATTACTCGTTCCTTTACAACCCCAACATTGCATAGGTGGTTGTCTTGGCCCTTAACTTCCTGTGTCAATCACTCTGGGTTCTTTATGCGTTTGCTTCCCTTGTGGATTATTTCTGAAGAACGATAGCTTAGCTCCCTTCTTCCTCTGATCCATCTTGAATTTCTTATTGTCTTCCCAAGCCTTTTGGAAAGTTGGCTTTGCTTTCTGCTGATCATATAAGCATTTAGCTCTCCTTATGGTCTCTTCTAATGTCTTGGGATCATCATACTGTATTTTTTCATTGATGAACGATGACAATCCACTTAAATACCTTTGAATATTGACTGTCTCATCCTTGATGAAAGAGACATACTTCAGCAGTTCCAAAAATCTTCTCTCATATTCATCTATGGTCATACTTCCAAGCTTAAGCTCAAAGAACTCTTTCATTTTCTTGTCATAGTGCCTTTTAGTTAAGTACTTCTTCTCAAAATACTTCTTGAATTCCTTCCAAGTAACACTTTTCTCTACAATGTGTTGCGCCTGCACAAGTTGATCCCACCACATGGAGGCCCTTCCTTTGAGTTGATAGATAACGATTCTACCTTCTGCATGAGAAGAATAATTATGCAATTGAAAATATTTCCTCATGCCTAGCAACCACGTTTCTGCATCTTCATCCTTTTTGTTCTCACCATCAAATGTAGGAGGTTTGATTTTGTTCATTTCTCCTCGTAGCTCATCCACCCCAAATCTCTTATACCTTCTGACAGGGGATAGACTGGAGATGTTGCCTGCTCTCTTATTGGAATGCATTTGGGAATGATGGTGATGTCTACTAGAACTTTTTACTTTTCCTTTCTCCTCTGAATATTTGTGACTCTCAAATTTACTTGAGTCACTCTCCTTAACCAATTTCTGTTCTATTCTGTTCAAACCCTCCAATAGCTTCATGTTGAAGTCATCTTGCTGCTCTTTCGCTTTCATAAGCCTTTCATTATCAACTTTATGGCTTTGGACATCCTTCTGCAAATTCTTAATGGTCTCAGCCATATTCATATCTTCATTCCTTTCTTCTCCATGTCCATTAGAGTTCGTTCCTTCCATGCCCAAATGGACATACACCCCTCTGCTCTCATTTTGCTGATTGCAATTCCCCTGTTCTTCTTCCATTCTTATGGACTCCGCGTTGGTCTGATCTGATTGAGTTGTTGTTAATTCTACAAAACGTGTAGCCATCACAACTTATCAGGCTAAATTTCAACAATTCATGGGAATAAGCACCTTTTGATCCTATATACACATCAGAATTATCTCTCTCAATTTTCTAGTGTTATCACCATGGAAATTCTAGATAAGACCCAAGTCTCGAAAACATAGACGCGCAGTTCCTTCTGAGATACACTTGAGCAAGAAGGTGGTTTTCCGAAACCACTTTCGCCAAGACGCGGTATAACGTGTCTCAATATGTCAAATCCACCACTCGTGGAGTGGGCGACAGCTAGTCAGATCACCCTACTTCACTCATTCGGTACTTCGCAGCCGCGTGACGTCAGCTGAACGCTGCCATGTAACAAACTCAAAAGCTAATCATTCAAAATGGATTGGCCAAGCATGGAAACCCAACGCTCTTGTACGTAATCCTTCTGCGCTTCATAAATGGAGTTCAATAATTACCATTCCCCAAGTATAAAGATATCTGCGTATGCATAACCGAAGTAATCTCCAAACTGTTCGACTTCTTGCTCTCTGTAAAGACACATTTCAGTATCCCCAACCTGAGATACATGAACAAGGCTAAGTCGAGTGAGACTGGTTATTCGAGCAACATGCTAGACTTTCCTGCGAGTAACGAGGAAAGGGTCCTTGCGCACATTTTAGCAACTAAGTTCCACACAGAGCCGGCTATAGACTCGCGATTGGAAGCCAGGCTGAATCCCACTATAAAGGATTTAGTCATCAACAAGCTAGCCGCTAAGAAGAAAAGGAGCAAGTGGCAGAAGAAGGAGGAATCTACGACTGAAGCAGCCGAAAGTGTTGGAGAGAATCAACCGGTCTGGTTAGAATCTTCTTTAAAGGCGGAGATCGCTAAGATGAAGTAAGTATTCAACTAAAATAAGCATGTCTCAACGAATTTTGAACACCCGGTAGCGGAGGTAAAGAGTACCAGAGATGATAGGCATGTTCGTAAACGACCCTTTTTCAACAGGATAACTGCTGTCATCCTCTTTTTTGTAATTTGTAATTATTACGATTATATAAATACATAAACTAATTTTAGACTGTTTTATTACAATTTCTAACTGGTGATGTTATGAATCTTGTTCTCTTTTATAGCAAGTTTTTCTTGTAATCTTATATTTTATTTTCATCTGTCTAAATCAGAGGAAATTAAAGTTCGGAATTCTTTTTAATTAATTAATGCATCGATGCAGTTGTGTGTTTCTTTTTCTTTTATTAATATGCAATTTAACCTCAGACTCATCGCCTTCCAAGTGACTTCATGTGCACTAAACTTCGACCTGTTCATTTATATTTAACGTGCATAGCAATATCACAAGGTAAAACGCTTTTCCGCACACCTAAATCTACTGTGCATTTCTTCTTCGTCGCACCGACTACTTACGCGCACTACTCCGACGTCGTGCGCCAGTACCCACTGCACACGGTTTCGATACTGTGCACCGATATTCCATCGCGCCCGATTATCTGCGCACACTACTTAATACACTGTTGCGACACAACTTATACTCATACTTATGCACGTACCAACCAAACTCCTCTACGTTAAGCAATACTTATGCACCCCATGTGCACCTTACTATGTGTGTGCTCACCACGCAAGGTTAAATTCAACGCGTGCATCTACACATAATAATCTTCCGCACGACGCCACAATTTACCACGCACACTAGCACGCCAACATTTTCCCGCGTGGTGCCAAAATTTACCATGGGCGCTAGTACGCTAACCTTTTCTAAGGACACTTCGTGACTCCAATTCTGGTCACTTCGAAGTTACTTTTCTGTGAATATTTGCTTCAACTGAACCCCTCTGGCCCATCCAAGCTCAGTGTTGAACTGAAGCTCTGATACCAATTTGTAACGTTCCCTCGACCAACCTCAGGTAGGAGAGCGCCACTACAGAGCAACCACTCATGCTCTGACACCAGTCGGTAACATTCTCAGTAATCAATTGAGTTATGCCACCTATATTTACTCTTTAAACTGCATGCAACTAAAACATATACATACAACATTCTTGCGAAAGCTTTAAAGTTAAACAAAAATTTTCTTTTTGTGACATAGGACTTTTATATGGAAATAACATTAACTACAAATATGCAACATTTATAGGAAGTTACCCATTAACACAGAAGCAATCATAATCACATATATGCTAAAATCGTAACATAGGCATGTAAATAACAAAACAACATATCATTTTATCATACAATTGGTACTTATCTTAGAAAGACTATCACCAATTGCTTACAGATCGTCCACAAACCTCCCATCCATAGACTACACTGTTCATCACTCTCAACAGTGAGTCACCCCTGAGATGGGACTAAACTCCACTTAGGGTAAAGGGCTCCTATCCAGGCTAAGGCTCAAGGACAACATGAAAGACTCTGTCTTAGGTGCTCACTCAACTAGCAACCTACAACCTCTCATTCCCCACATGCTTGTCCCACCCAAGGAAGTGTGCCCCTTCTCTGCTCAATAGTCCCTCTACTGCCCCACTTCCCTTCCAGGGCTTCAGCAACAGGCCGGACCGGAATTCTCAGAGTGATGTAGCTACAGTTTATCACCTTCGGGAATCAATCCCCAACAATTCTCTCACTTAGAGAATTGCTCATGGGCTTGACAACCCGCCTCTTCAATCCCGCTCCAAGCTAACCAGGTACACCAACCAAAAGGAGGTACAGGAACAGGTTCTGGAATGGTGAAATGGCTGTCTCAAGGATAACATAATGGGTGAGTGAAAATGGTCATGGAATCATTGACTGGATAACTGAGTGTGTACATGGATCACTGTGAACTCTTCGTGAAAAGTGATGGTGAGAATGATGGTCAGGCTTTGGTCTGGAAAATCCCCCCCCCGTGGAAAAGATCACCCAAATGAGCTAAGTCCCCCACGATATGAATGCATGTCCCCAACTTGACACTTGTCATATCGAAAGTTACTTTGGTCCACTTGTCTCCAACTTTAGAACTTAGGATAAAATAATTATCCATACTTTACATTTTAGGAATATCAATATAATATTCCCTTGACTTTTGGCCCTCCCTTTCCCTAACTGGCAAAGTTCAGTCCCCCATCTCTTTTATTTTGGTCGGTCTGCGCGAAGCGATGTATTTATATTAATCACGAGTCATGTACAAAGTAGGCGCATTGGCCCTTGACATCTAGGCGTTCCTGCCTAATACCAAAACATAAGCATCGCAGCTTATACTAACCGGCTCACCAGCCTATAATACATATCATATACACAAGGCTCATTGTCCTCCATATTACGCGCACCTTAGTTACTGCGCGCGGTATTCTGCGATGTGCACATTACATCATTTTACTGCGCAGTTCATGCACGCACTATGCCACATGATGTGCATTACCAAATGAGGTCAAAACAGCTCACCAACTTAAGTATATTTATATTACATTTGAAATTGGGTTCGGTCGAGGGATATTACAACATATTTACTATGGATTACTTGTTCCTCAGAAAATTTCTAGGTCCGGAACTGGCGGATAGACGTGTTCAGATTTCCAGTTACTTTTATATTGCCAGCCTGGCCATCCACTTGCCCCTTTCATATTGTACATATTACATGTAATATGTATTACATATTAGAAGCAATGTCGAATACATATTCAATTTTGAGCCCGCCACTCGTTGAGTTCGTCTGTCAATTTAGAGCCCGCCAGCCTGATAACCCGCGATACATATTACATGTAATGTGTAATACATCAATTCCGTCTATGGATTTTTATATCATGGAAATCCAAATGCTGTTTGGAGGACACAGGACAATAAAAGTGCAATGTTGGCCCAACCAACCCTCAATCCCGCGATCCAAAAAAGTGGCTAAGTATGGAATAAGGGATCTGTGCATACTCTATAAAATGCCGTGTCCATATTTTATAAAAGTACATATTCAGTATGTATTGTTCCTTTCTCGGAGCCCGCCAGCGCTGGAGTCCTTCTATGAATTTATATATCGCGGAACTCAATAGAAGTACAATGTTGAGCCAACCAGCCCGCAAAGTCCGCTTGTAAATTTGTATATCCCGGAATTCTGGGTGCTATTTGTAACGCACAGAACAATAGAGGGCTGTTTTTTGAGCCCGCCAGCTCGAGAACCCGCGATCCAAAAAGTGTACATGCTCTATAAAATCTTAGCCAAACTGCAAGTCCACCTGTCAATTTGTATATTGCGAAACTCTGACTACTATTTGTAGGACACAGAACAATAGAGTCCTATTTTTTAGCCCGACAACCCGAGTACCTGCGATCCACAAAGTGGCCAAGTTTGGAATGCAATATCCGTACATGCTCTATAAAATCTGATGCCCATACTTTATATAGGTACATATTTTTTTTCCCTGCAATACCAACTGCTTTGTTTTCCTTTGCCAATTTTATGCCCACGGGTTCCCCGCTACGCGTTATCGAACTCTTATTCCCCGTGTTCCAAGTGTACATCTTGCATCCAAAACTTGGGTAATCCATGTCTATGATCGCGAGTTCCCAGACGACAGAGTGCCAGTTTTCATGTTCATCTATATCTCTACATCACGAGTTTAAACTGCCAACATTCGTTTTCATAGTTCGTGAATTTTATGCCCGCAGGTTCCTTTGTGGGCGCCATCCAGCTCTCAAGCCCCGTGTGCCCGGTATACATCTTCCGCCCGAAACTTCAGCGATCTACAATTGGACCCGCACTCGAAGCTTACAACTCATTTGATAACTTTGTTTAATTAAATTGTACAATATCAATATTTAATATTAATAATTTAGTACTTGAAAATGATGTTTTTAGATAATGTTTATATATATATATATATATATATATGTCTTGTTTGTAAATCTTTAATGCTAATATCTCATCGTGCAGACACCGTGTAAATTGTCATTGATGGGCGCAAGGCTCGAGAAGATCTGCCATTAATGTGCACTAAACCAATATTTGCGGAGGCTTTTCTTATCCCTTCCCAGTGTTAATTTCAAATACCATGGAATGTCATTCGCACGTCGTCATCTTGGTTCGTTCACGAAACCTCCAATCCTTAAATGTTCTTCGTCGTAACCACCACCTTCACACTTCTAAGTATGCAATAATTAATATTTACTTCTAACAACTCACCATACAACACACATAGAGATTGTCATTAATGAGCGAATGAGCAAAGAGCTCGAGGAGATTTTCCATTCGCAGGCATTGAACCAACATTTCCGGGGGGTTATATTATCCCCTCCATTTGTTCATTTCAAGCAACGTCTGGAGCAAACCAACGTTTTCATAAACTACTGGCAACACCTCCACAACAATTCTGTAGAGATACAATGAACATCTTCGGACTTGAGGACCAGAACCACCACAATAACAAAGCATTGATCCAATGGTCTGCCACTATAACAAAGCAACCCAAAGTTCTTCAAACGGACGAGGTTCATCCTAAAATTGATAGTTCTCACAAGCTTCCCGTGGAGAAGAATGGAAAAATAATTATAGGGGAGGCATACGCGCCCGAAATTGAGAGTGAAAACATGGATCTTGACGCTGATCTGGATAGTATATTCCGCAACCTTGAACAACCAGGAGACACAATTCACCATAGCTACCCAATGGACATATTTGATACCGAAATTTTTGACGAAGATGAATCCTTCGTATTCTAGAGTGCTGTTTTTGAAAGCGAATCTAAAAAATTAATTATTGAAAAAAGAGATGTAAAAAATAAGAAAAGAAAACATCGTTCAGAACTTGACCTTGCCAATATGCAAGAGTCCAAAATCTCTTAACTTCACATGGAAACTGAATATTCTCTTCATGATTCCATTGGAGTCATAGAGGCCGAGAATGCCAGACTAAAGGACCGGATCAAGGAATTAGAGGAATATTTGTTTCCTATGCGATTGTATGGAAGTCCTTTTGCAATAGCCATGCCTGCAATTCCCTGCACCAAACCTAAAAGGCTCCTCTAGCTTCCTCGCATCGTGTAGATAATATGTGGAGAGAAATATCAACAAAAGAATGGAACTGATTACTAAGGCCTGGGAAACATCACAAAATATGGAATCCCTGGGAAGTAGCGCACATAACTTGCTGGAACTTCTGCAGATGGATTTAAAAAATGAAGAAACTTTCTATTTGCACACGGTCATCCCTTTTTCCTTTCATGTCAACAACATGGAAGACACGACAAGAAGACAACATGACCTCCCGTCCAAAAAAAGGCTCACTTAATTAGAAGCATGCTGGAAAGAGAAGGTGAAGAACCTGTATACGATTGTCCAATCATGTGAGCAAGAAATATCAAAGAAAGAAACATTATTCACAAAGGTTTCCAAAATAGACTTAGCCGGAAGGACCAACAACTTCCAGGACCCCAACTTAATCGTCAATTCGTTGGCACTAACCAAGCAATCTTTCGCTAACCAAGTTGATAATTTTAAGGCGTTGTCTTTAATTTTTTTTTACAGGATTCTTGAATATCATGAAGAACACGTGGACAACTGGCTAGTCCGCTATTCGGTACAGAATGGAGACATTCATCAGGATCTGTGTAATATTTCTATTGATCTAAGCGAATAAGAAAATGAACTTTTCAGCATTAAAATCCGGAATGACATCAACTCTCCCCCTTGAGAAGCTACATTGAAGAGAACTTGAAGTGGGTCACCGAAGAAATCCAACAGGAAAAGGCATCAACAAGCAAATAATGGATACACAATTCTCACATCACAATTCTCATCTCCACAATAATGGATACATGACCTCTATATATACCTATTCACAATTGCACATGAGGCCCCTTTACTATTAGGCCAACCTTATTACATATATATTTACACATTACATGTACATTTAGTCCCATATATGCCCCCCCTTGGGGTCATATCATATAGATTTAATCCTATATATGCCCCCTTGGGTCATAACATAGTACCCTCCTTAAAAAATCTTTGTCCTCAAAGCTTTGCAATTAAAGGATTCACACGTGATGAAACCAAGTAATATGATTTTCTTATGTTCCTAGTTTCTTCTTTCCATTGATGATGATCCATCCATCCAAAACCAATTCTTTTCGGCCGTAATAATTGGTGGTTGGTTGTTGCATAATTTTATTTCCCTCGATTCCATGTATTGTTGTTGAAGCTTCTCCAATTTGTAGTGGTTGTTGGTCTTTGATAATAGCTTGTTGAATAATGGTTTTGTCTTGAGAGTGTAATGCACTTGACTAGTAGAGAGTGTAATGCAGTCAAGTACATTATCATGCCATTTGTACAATAAAAAATAATGTGGGTAACGATCAATGGAATCTGCCGACCAAAATTTAGTCATTATGCAATCCATGAAGGATGAAGCTCTTCAAAAACAATGCGAGGAAAAATTTAATCAAAATAATGTTTGTACTAAAGAACACATCGTGCACTCATTTATTGGTTATATGATACACCAATACTTTAGTCATGTAAATGTGCATCGTATGGTCCATAATTAGTTGCTAAACATATAATGACTTGTCGAGGATGACTGCTCAAAGGGGTTGGATCCAATGGTGGAAAACAAGGAGTTTTTCACCATTGGGCAAGGTTCAATTCCCGTGAGGGCCTAACCTAGAGCCATGGGGGAACCTTGAGGTAGTGTTCGAATGTGTGTTTACACCAATATATATTATATTAAATAATATCGTGACTCGTGCACACATAAGTGGATCAAAACCCACCCCCATGTCCTCCAATTTATGGGGTGGCACGAGTGGGGGGTTATCATATCTCTAGGGGGACATATTAGAACTACCTTTTCTTGGAGTTTGGGAATCACATCCAATAACGAAGATAAAGCCTACGCTCTTTATAAAGGTCTCAATATAGCAAAGAGCCAAGACATTGAAGAGTTGATTATCATTGGATATTCCGGGGTCATTCTTAACCAGTTTAGAAACAGTTTAGAAAGCGATCTCTCTTGGGTAATATTAATATCAACAACTTCATGAATAGAATTTTTTTGGAGGAAGAGGCGTTTCAAACTTTGCAATGTTTTCATGTTCTCAGAACTAATAATACCGAGGCCGATTCCTTTACCAATATGGCTACTTGAGACTCGATGGGAACATTATGAATTGATGATCGAGCCATTAAACATTTCATCCTCTAATGCGAATTGGGATGGTTATACCCACCAATGAATTGTCCCATAAGAGGGGGCCACCAACTAAGGAAATGGTGACAAATGTAAGAAACCTTAGGCTAAGGTTTGGAGTCTCGTGGGATATCAATCTCTGACACACTTTTAGGTTGGTGAGGAGGACAAGTGGCTCCTCCATCCTTTTTATTCATGCACCTCCATATCCCGTTGTACCCTTGCACAAGTGAATTTCAATGGCTTCCCTCTCTCGACCAGTACCACAAGTGTCTTTTTCATCTGACTTAATGGATGTGGTATGATTGCGTACCCATCAGACACCATCTTCCAATGGGCGCTCCTCATCCACTTCTGACAATAATTGATTTGTTTGGCTAGATTCTTGTCACATGCCTGGAGATCTCTTTAGTGGTTGCGGGGGTATGTTGTGATTCCTTATTAGTCCAACATGTCTTCCCTTCACCTGATGCCAATACATTAAGTATGATATTCACATCAAGAATGACATTATGATTCAAGGTGGTGAAGATCTAGTTGTAGCTTCAACTCTAGTGTTCCATGTCGCATTTCCCCTTGATTTTTTGAGGACAAAGCCTTTTTCAGATGTAACCCAAGCATGAGTTCAAGTAGGTAGCATGACCAATAGGTGGTAGGTTGTTGTACGATGGCGTTGAGAGCTCCAGGACGAGGAATGTGAAACTCTGGTTAATTTGGTCAATTCACTACAAATCAACATGCATAAAACCTCAATTGAATGGCAAACAATAATGGGCCTGCTAATTTCTCAGAGGCAGGGAATTCAACAACTACAGGATCAAGTGGATGCTATTCATGTCGAGGTAGAATATCTTTGCTCCATACCTATCTCTCTAGCCCAACTACCTTCCAATCAGGACATTTCAGATGTAACTTCGTCTCCAACTCCTCCCAGGTAGTTTCCAGACGCCAATTCACCACTAGACTCTACAAAACAAGCTTAGGATGGAGCTCCATTAGACAAAGCTTAACCAATATGATTTGTTTTTGTTTTTTGATACTTGGTATCTTTTATAGATGGTATATTAGGATTTGTTGTAGTTGTAAGCCACTTTCAGGTCTAGTAGTTTGGATAATTTTAGATAGGGATAAACTTAAGCCTGATTATGAAATATACAAGATTATTTTGAATCTGTAATGGCTCTCTCCGTGGCTAGATCACAACTCTTTTATGAATACAAATTTTACCAGTTTTGTTAAAAAAATAATATAGAGGATGAATGATATTTTATCTTTCACCAAAATGATGCATTGTCGACAATGAAGTGCATTAATAAATTTGGTGGCGCCAATTCTACGGTGTGCATTACAATCCAAGGTGTACAACTTCCACAACACACGAAAACACGTGTTCCAAAACCTCCTTATGCACATTGTACAATGGAACAAACCTAATATATAACATTGCAAGATGGCATAGTAATCCATTCTCTATCAATGATGGTGCATTCCACTTTAAGTAGTGTGTCAAGGCTTCATTCCATTTAAAATGGATTAAAGTAGTCTAATACTCTATATAGATAAAACCACATCAATGCACTTATAGACTCACAAAGATCATATGCGCCAAGAATATAACTGAGAGTTTGTGCTCCAATACGATAACATAACACCGAAGATATATTTGTAAATTAATACTTTATATTTTTTTAGATAACTTATATAATTAGTAATTTAATGATTAAATGATTTTTCTATTTGTACGAGTTTCCTTTTCTAATGAGTGTGTAATGAGATGTATTTAGAAAGGTTTTAGACTATAACATTTTTAGGATCTCAAGGAGATATAGCGAAGTTCTTTTGGTAAAAATTTCAGGTACTGGTTCATTATACTTTATGGGATATAGGCTGTGGAAGTTAGGGTTTGTGACTAATCTTGAAATCTGTTTCAAACGAGTCGTCTTGGAATTTTCACTATAATATTTTTTGGCAAGGTTTCAGACTGTAAAATTTTCACAATACTGAGGAGACATAGTGAAGTATTTTTGGTACAAATTTCAAGTTTCATTTCACTTTACTTTGTAAGATACAAACTATCAGAATTAGGGTTTTTTCACAATACCTTAAACTAGTCTCAAACAAGTGTTCTTGGTAGAATTGTCATATCTTAAGCTTGGAAGGTCAAAATTGAGTGTCACTAGTTCCTTTGAAAAGAATACAAACCATACTATTTAAAGTGAAAGTTTCCGAATCAGATCTAAAATATTGGACACATGGATTCCATACAAGTTTTCTATCTGGAAAGGGATAATAATCAACAAGTTTTGGGAAAGTTACCATAACTTTCACTCGACACATCAATTTTTTGGTAAGACCCGTGACATTATAGAGAAGTCATATAAAAGTATTATAGGAAGAAAATTTCAGACTCAAAAGGGCCGAAATTGCAGAGATACATCAGGACAAAGGTCAACCAACAGGAAAATCTCAAAATTAGGATTTTAAAGGTACACAACTTAGAATTGGCTTGACTTTTGATTGGAAGATCTTTTTTTGGCCATTCAAAATTTATGATAAAGAGAATAAAGAGAAATATTATCGTTTTTTCCCACATGGTAAAGGGTGCTCAAAAAATTACTTCACCAACTAAACCTCTAGAAATCTCAACCATGACTTAAGAAGAAAGAGAAAATATTTTTCATGAGCTATCCAAACTGGAGAACCAATTTAATGAATTGAGAATTAATTTAATAACATATAATGATTTGATGGAAAATAAGATGGATGAAAAAAGAGAATAGATGGAAAAGAAGATGGATGAAAATAGTTTACAAATAAAAAAGAAGATGGATAAAAAGATGGAAGAATTGCAAAATTCCATGTCAACCATCTTCTTACATA
>SNQJ01S0142551.1:6922-27780 GCA_010110895.2 Picea sitchensis
CGGAGTCTTCTATTCTCGTCAGGTTCACATGTAGAGGTAAATACCTCCCGCAGCTACCATAATATTAACACTTAATAGAGTCTAACTCAAATATGTGCGTGGAGCTTGGTATGGGGACCAAGCATGCAGTACAAGGATCTGGAATAGTGTGATTCCAGATGGAATCAGGAGATGTGTTGAGAGTGACAAATGTGTTATGGGTGCCAAAACTCAGGAGGAGTGTGTTCTCAGTCTCAGCAATTGAGGAGAAGGGCTATGATATTTTGTTTCAAGATGGACAAGTGTTATTCACGCCCAAAGGATCTAGCTCCAACACAGTCGTGGTTCTTGGAGTTAGAGAGAGCAACCTGTATAGGATGAAGGGCCAGCCTATGTGAGATATGGCCAACAGTAGCAGAGTGACAGCGGACAAGGAGCAGATAGTTGTGAAGGTTGTGCAGACTCAAAGGGAGCCCGACTTCAGAGAGAGTCGGCAGGTTCAGAGGGAGTCCAACTTCAAAGGGAGTCAGCATGCTCAGAGGGAGAGTCGTCCATTCAGAGAGAGTCTACCTTCAGGTTCAGATGGGAGAGAGGAGTCTTCCAAGACTGTCAGGAAGGTGTCATGGGTTGAGGAAGCTAGGCAGTAAGCTCAGAAGCAGGAGGCTTCTAGGAGCAACGTGTCTTCCAAGGAGGAGCCATGCCATACATCAGGACTTGGTTCGGTGACTTCGATGATAGAGGGAGCAACCAATCAGGTGGATTGGAGAGCAATTGTGGTAGCAGATCCAGTGCAGGAAGCAAAGCCACTTCCGGTGTGGGAGACAGAGCTACTTCCAGGTGATACCTCCCTCACTAAGAGGGAGTGTTCATGTTTTTGTAGCTTCGAGAGGTATTCCCACAAATGGCCTTGGTGTCGGGCATGTGGGAATCTTCGTTGGCACCTCATTGCACTTTCATTTGGGTGAAAACCCCCTTGGATTGGAACTTGGGGCTTCATGGGCTTGTTGATGGGGTTTGTGGGTTTGTGTTGGGGCTTCACACCCACATGTGTGAATAAACAATTATAATTTAATGTTGAGTTTAGTGAAGGACTCCTTAGAGTAAGCTAAGGGCTTATAAACTCACTTTGGACAATCTGATTGTGACATTATGGAGTTAGCATAAGTGAGTGAGCACTTGTGCTAGGGAGCTTGATGATTTCAGAAAGGGAAATTCAGCACTTTGGCAAATCTGGCCTAGGGGTTCTTGGACATTCTGTTTTCTAGTTTTTCAGCCAAGAGAGAGGCCACACATGTGAAAGTACAGACACACATGTGAGGAAGAAGACAGGCCACACGTGTGAGGAGAAGGTACAGCCACACTTGTGAAGAGAAAGAGCATGTCGCACGTGTGAGCAATCCATACAGCCCCACACGTGTGGAAGAGCAGGTCTATAGAGTCACATGTGTGGTACAGAACAGGTCCATACAGTCACACATGTGACAGTCGTACAACAGAAGAACAGGCACATGTGTGAGGGTTTCTAGGCAGGTGACAGGTCCGTACCGCTGGCATCAGCAGTCCATACGGCTGACCTCAGTAGATCGTACAGGTGACGTCAGCAGGTTTGCAAGTGAGGTGATTTTTTCCAGAAAATTGCTGATTTGGGTTTTGATGATTTTGAAAGGACTGATTTTATCCTCGGATTTGGTGATTTTGTGAATTGTTGGGAGGGCTGATTTTTCGCTCAGAAATTCTGAATTGAAAAGTTTACAAAACAGAAAATTGTGTCTCATGTGCATGGATGATTTCTCTCTGATCTTTATGTTTCCGCTGCTGTAATTTTCTGTCATAATTTCAGTGTAAAATTATTCAGTTATAACAGCCCTATGGTTTACTGTTTGGATCACTTGGAAGTAATTTTCAGATCTGAAATTAGATGCATAAAAATTGGCATACATATCCATTTATAGAAAAATAAATTAGCTAGCATGCAATGTAGTGTGTTCAAACTCTAGCAGTAATTCTTGATCATCCATCATACTAGGAACATAAAGTGGGGACAAATTATGCCCATCACCGAACCTCCTAAGCAACAAGTCACATTGTTGGCGCTACAACTTCCATCACCATTATCCACGTGACAAAAGATAAAACATGGTCCAGGCTCACTGATTTGTGACTCCACACACTTGGTATATTCAGCGTCACTTCTAAGAAATGTAAAAAAATAAAAATAAAATAAAAACAATGAAATGAAGGTTGTTGACCCTCAAAGGTGGTAACCAACTCACAGATATATGGAGCAGCTCAACTAATATAATGTTGTTAACCCACGAAGGAGGTAACCAACCCAAAAGCATTATATCCCAGCTTAAGCTAATAAGAAATTCATATTAATATGGAGGGAGAACTAATGCAAGCTTATTATCACCAATTATTCTAAGGCCAGAATTAACACTCATGATGATGCATTAGAAGAGACCAATAATTTAAACAATGTTGAAGTGTTGCAGAAGAGTAACCAGAATCTAATTCCATCTACACCAGTGCATAAAATCATTTTATAAGACTCAAAAAATCACGGTTAAGATGCAAGGTAGTCAAAATCGGTTGGTTCAAACTGAACCAGCCAATTTCCAACCAGTTTTGGGGAAAAACAGCCCAGGTCAGTCTCTGAACCGGCCAGAGATTGGTTCCACCACTAAACCGGCCGGTTGAGCACCAAACCAATGAACCAGCCGGTCCCAACAAGTTGAATGGGCCACCCACCAACAGGCCCAATGAACCTAAAAAAACTCAAAATAGAGAGAAATAAATAAAAAGAAACCTAACCCCCTGAACCTTACAATCAATCAGCTTCGCCCTAGTCATGTTGTCCAGTCAACAACCTTTTTGTAAATTGTATTTAATTTATGTCAATGTTGACATTTAACTTTACTTATATTTTACTTTCATCAACTTAAGTTTTAACATTAAAAGTTAAAATGGGACCTTCGTTTCAAAACGTTTGGTGATGGAATCAGAGCCATCAAACCTCACATTGAGAAGATAGAAATTGGGGTGCTTTTCAGTTTTCAGCACGCTTCATAGCTTTTTCAGCTATTCAGCATATATGCAAAATATGACAAGACATTGTACACCTAATTCCTATACACTTCAAGCTGGGAACTGTGGGATTCTAAGGTTGATGAATGGTGGCAATTGATTGAAGCCTATAGCCTGCCCAGTGGTGCCAACTGATTTAAAACATCAAATGGCAGCAATTATTGAAGCCATTCAGCAAGAGAAAGCAAACTTCAGATCCCAAGACTCAACCGATTCAATCTAATGAGCCAAACTCCAGATGATATATGTACTCATTTGATTATAGTATGAAGAATTTTAGACTCTAGAGGCCATTTAAAGCCTTAATGTTTATGTATTTTCTCTCATAATTTTACTTTTATGTACCTCAGAACTTGTATCTGATGTAATTTTGCTATTTGCACCCTTACATGCAATATAAATAAACAAAATTTGTTTATTTTCTGTCTAATGGTTTGAATTTACATTGATGTACATGAATACATATATACTTTTTAAATCAAAATTTTAATATATTGCATACAGTCAATTGGGTCTACCTCAGGCGGTTGCGAGGAGTGTTGTCCTCCCCACCCAAGTTCAATTCCAGTGAGTGACATGTTTGAGCTCTTAATGAATATATTGTTGTAACAACCTTCAGCCCTGTGTTGACAAAGCCTCGAGCTCCTACGGAATCTGGTTTACCCTGGGTTACTGGGTACTATCC
Organism: Picea sitchensis; assembly: GCA_010110895.2. Classification (NCBI taxonomy): domain Eukaryota; kingdom Viridiplantae; phylum Streptophyta; class Pinopsida; order Pinales; family Pinaceae; genus Picea; species Picea sitchensis. The sequence continues at coordinate 10,674 of SNQJ01S0142551.1, forward strand.
TTGAAATGAGGGGAAGTACCCAGCAGGATTCCCCGGGATGTATATTTCATGAAAAGATATTATATATTTTTTATTGCACCGGTTCTTCAATCAATTCTCGCTTGAGTTGAAATTTTGGGAAAAACAGTTCCAGTCTGGTTCCAATTCTGACTAATTTGGTTATATGACATACCTCTAACATCATATGCAGAAGTTATATCCATTCAAAGTTATAGGTCAAAATTCCAGTTTTGAGATTTCTCCCAAAATGGGAGAGGGAATTTTCCTCAATTTAAAATAGTAAATAATATTTAATTGTCAGACATATTATCATCATTACCCAGAATAACTAAATGAAATAAGTCCATTAGAAGTACAAATGTGCAAAAGATTTAATATAAATCTTTACCTTGAAGTATCCACGATTGTATCATACTCCTAGAGTACTGCGGAAACCTCTCCACACACACCTCATCCAATCTTTGCCTCCTAATTCCAATAGAACCACACTGCAAGTGATCAACATGCATGATTTCAAACTTTACAAGACGATGAACAACATGAATTTATAAACAAGATTGGATGTGAAGATATAATTGACAAACCTATTTAATAAAGTAAGGACCCAAAAAGTCTCTAGTGATTTTAGAGTTAATGAATAGCATTCTCGGTTTCATATAGAAATTAAACAAATTGTAAATTTCTATGCGCATACTCCTCAAAACAACTTTTAAAGACATGATGAAAAGCTTCTTAGAAACAAGGAGCAAAGTATATCAGATAATAACAACAAAAGATCACTCCTTCCAGGGGAAGAATAAGGCAAGTAATTAGCAACCCAGGCAGAGGGATGAACATTCCAATCAAAATAACTCCAATACCAAACGGACATGAAAGAAGAACAAAATGATTATGCCCAAACACGAGTAATTTCAACTAATCCAAGTTAAAGACACAGTAGTATGTTCACAAGTAAGAAGCCCAAAGGTACAAGATTTTAATGGATATCTAGATAGCAAAAATTGTTGGTCTTATAAGAAAGTCAACAGTATCAATCAAAAAATTCCAATACCAAGGTTGTAGCCATGAAAGGAGAACAAAATGGCGATGCCTGACCATGGGTAATTTCAAGTAATCCAACTTAAAGACATGGTCGTATGCTCACAATTAAGAAGACAAGGGTAAAAGCTTTCAATAGATATCTAAATAGAAATAATTGTTGGTCTTATCTATGTAAAGTAACTATGAGGAAACAAATTAGATTAGAAACACATGCACACAACAATAAGCATGTAAGCAATAACTTTAAAGTTTAAACTGAATCCATTCAAAAAAATTGAGACACTGAGACTTTTACGAATTGCCAAAACAACTAAGTTCGCTACAAGCAAAAAAAAAACAACTCAAAGGGAAATTTAATTCAAGACATCTACTTCAAAATTTTCATAATTTGATAAAAAGGAGGCTTTCTCTCTTTTTTATAGGGAACATGGAATTTTTTTATTCAGGTCAAAATGGCGACGAGAGTCGAGAAAAAATCGCCAATGGCAAACGTTGGAACCAACCCTACATGGAAAAAACAATAAAAAAGGAGAGGTTGCTACTTTCCTGAAATTAGTAATTTAGCAATTAGCCCTTCTTCAACTCGTCAGACAACTCTTAGTATTTAACTTGAATTCCTCCTTTGACACCATGAGTGAGGACTATCTATTCCATCAAAATCACTCAAGACTTGCACCTACCCTTGTTCACTAGTCACTTGAGAACAAACTACCCAACACTGTCCATAGTAGTGAGGCTATGAACACTCCTTGAAGATAAAGATGAACCAAACCTAGGCCCTAGTATAGAGTTATTGGAGGGTGACACAATCTCAAGTTCCTAGAATAACTCAACAATTCATAACTCCAACAGTTATGTTCTTGTGGGAAGTTATGGAAAGACCAGCAAGATAATCTTTACAAAGATAAAACCTCGAACTAGCATTTTTATGAAAAGACATCATTCATCTAGAAATTTTACTACCAGCATGTCTACCATGCAAGGTAGATCAAAGGCCACAAGAAAAAACAAACTCCAGACTTCCGTGATAGAACTACTCGAGTAGAGACTGAAACACACAAAATGCAATAACAAAAAAAGACAACCTTGGTTGCAACAGATACTAGAATAAAGTATTGTGGAAGTGCACAAAATCCTTTATCCCTATCCTCCACCTTCTGTGATATGGGTGAGATGAGAAAGTGAGAGATCTTCTAACAATGAATGAATACTGGACTTGGAGAAAGCAGGAGAGAGAATAGGAGATTTGTTTTTAGGACTAAAGGCCAGTATTTATGGGCAACCTCTTGCATATCTAAAGAACAATTAACAGCAAACTTACATAAAAGGACTAACAACATGTTATTAATACATTTACCACTAATACATGATAGTCACCTCATTCGTGTTAGCATTCAAATTCAGATTCAGATATTATTTTAAAAAATTACGAAAAAAAACTGTCAATGCAAAAATGTATGATAAAATCCACCATCAAGTACACCCTGCTTGAATCCTACAAACTTTTTGCTTGTCATCTCTGTGCAAGAGATTGCGTGAATTTTATGAGGTATCGGCATTGTCAGGAGTCTGGACCTTGCCATAAAATGTTTTGTGGCTGAATTTGGCATATAATAAGATCCAAATTAAATTCTTGAGGTCCAGTCTTGGTGAAATGAGGTCTAATCATGAAATGACAAGTCCATGAATAAATTCATTGAATATGGCAAATTTAATCACTAGTGCTTACAATTTGCCAAAATTCAAACATTTTCAATAAAAATCAGTGAACCCAGTGATTATGAATATATGTATGACTACTACCATAGATTGGCCAACATTAAATGCTAATGTTGACCAACATTTAATGCTAATGTTGACCAACAATAAATGTTGATCTACAACATGAGTAGGCCTGACGGTTATGAACATATGTTTCCTCCTTGGAGGTCACAGATTCAAATTCAGAGGGGGGTAGGGTATGTATACCTCCATAGACTAAGTAGTCAAATCGCAATGCGAAGGGTATCCTTGTCCCACAAACAAGGGGGTCTCATACGTCGATATTTGGCGTCTGGCTAGCCCATTAACTCAAATTCAGATATACAATATCTACATAGAATATCATCATGTGATTATGATTTGGGTGATGAGCAGCAGCAAAGCAGTAGATGAGGAAGGGTTCCAGGCAGAGTTCTTCAAGCACAGTCTCTGTGCTCTGGTTAGTTATTTAGCTTATCTCTTCAACCATGTAGTTTGTACAGGCTTTCCCTCAACATGGTCACATCACATCATCCACCCGATTCATAAATCTGGTCCCAGCAAAGATCCCAACAACTACAGGACAATCATGGTGGGCCACACATTCTCGAAACTGTATGCTACAGTTCTCCATATGAAGCTCTCTTTTGACCTTGAGCAAAGACACCTCAGAGCTAGAGGACAAGCAAGTTTTCGACCGGCTCACCAAACTATCGACCACATCTTCACCCTCTGGGCCATCATTGAGGAGGCACGGCACCGCTCTTCGAAAGTCTATTGTTGTTTTGTAGATTTTCGGAAAGCTTTTGATTTTGTCCCAAGGGAAGCCCTGTTCTAGAGGCTCAGAGATATTGGCATCTCCACGACCCTGTTGACAGCCATCATGCACCTATATGAGTCCGTTCTTGGTCGACTCCGCAAAACTCATATTATATCTAACTTCATTCGAAGTACTATTGGAGTTAAACAGGGTTGCCCACTATCACCCACGTTGTTTGGGATTTATATTGATGAGCTGGAGACCTTCCTTCACGAGCTCATCCAGGACAACGATGGATGTATCCTTCACCAGGTCTTGATATCTATCCTACTTTTTGTTGACAATGTGGTCCTCCTCTCCTCATCTCCAGAGGGATTACAGAGACAGTTGGATGCCTTATCCCTGTTTTGCGACCTCCGACAATTGACAGTCAACCTAGGTAAAACCAAGGCCATGATTTTCAACAGGTTGAAGAAAACTTCAAATTTTCACTTCATCTTCAGAAGGGAGGAGATTGAGATTACCAGCACCCATATTTATTTGGGGGTGCAATTCTCAGGTTCCCGTTTTAGTCTGCGTCCAGCCCTCCAACCTCGAATCAACAAAGGATATGGATCTTTAGCCCTTCTAGAGAGACGGTGTCTTCGACACCATTTCCAGAACATTTCGTCCAAGATGAGCCTCATGGACACCCTAATCCGACCAACTGTTCTATATGGTTCAAAGATTTGGGGACCATCTTTACTCGAGTCAGATTGGGCTTCAGCAGAGAGAGTCCAGATTCTTCTTCTCCGCTGCATCATTAGATGCAAGCAGACAGTACCTCAACACATCATCCTTGCGATGTTTGGAGCTCAGCCCTTCCAGCTTGAGATAGTGTTAAGATTGGTTTCCTTTTTGCATCATATTCAGAGCTTTGGAGACTCCACAAAAGGCAGGGACCGGTACCCGTACTTGGCCTATCGTTCTTCAGAGGCTATTGCCCTTTCTAGTCCTCCGGGTCCGGCCATAGGTTGGTTCCTAGGAGTTTCAGGTCTCCTAGCGTCAGTGGGTATCCAGTTAAGAACGTCTCCCTCCATTTAGATATTCCTTAGATGCACCCAATCACCTTTTACCTACCAAATAGGGCTGAACAAGATCATCGGGGATGACATTTACAGGCAGTTTGTCCAGATCACATGGGTCCACCCTCAAGGAGGGTTGCACCCAAAGATGGCCTTCTATGTTGAGCACTTTTTGGAGTTGAGAGACGGGCTCATTGTTCGACCCCAGTATACACTTCATCACTGGATGCATGCCCTTCGCATTCCATTCAGCTAGTTCAAAGTGGGCTCTCATAGACTTCGAGTAGAGACATACCACCAGATTGATAAATCAGATAGAATCTGCCAAGTATGCCATTTACAGGAGGTGGAGACTGAGATGCACTTTATTTTTCGATGCCCCGTCTACTACGAGATCAGAGGGAGGTTCCATTGTTTGTTCAGAGAATCTCAGACCTTCATTGGCTTTTTCAAATATCCCAATCAGAGATGTTTGACCCTATATATACAGGAGGCTCTCAGGTTCCGAGCGCATACTCTTCAGCCTCCCATCAAGCCCGACTCTACATAGAGGATCACTTCATTTTTCACAGTGCTACCTTCAGGAAGGGGCACCAAGCGACCGAACAACATCAGTACAGATCCAGACTCTAGATCAGTGAGGATCCATGAGGTCTTGCCCCATTCCATGAGATCTCAACAGCAAAACCATATCAGATCCCTTCCTGGGAGACGGACTAGACCGTCCAGACGTCAGCATCATGCGACCTCCTCCAGACAGCGGCACAGTGGACAGTCGGCACATCCCACCAGCTCTTCTTCGAGCCAACTGACTTTGATGGGTTTCCTTCATTCATCCTCAAATGTTAGGAGAGATGGGTCTACTCCATAGACCTATGAGCACCTGGATCTTTTCCACCTGTGGATCTTCGCCCCGTTGCGAGGTTTGGGACTTGTGGCTGCAGTTGAAAGCTCCTCATACTTCAACCCAGCTCACATTATCTACATTTTTGTATCTTACTTCATGCAATTTATTCCTTTATAGGAGACCGTTTGGTACTCCCGCACTGTAAGGACATCATTGTACCCATCAGTCCCTTTGACCTACTTTTGTGGTCATTAGTTGGACATTAATAAAATTATCTTATCTTATCTTATCTAATTAAAAAGAAATTGCCCTGAATTTCAAGATGGACATCTTCAATCTATTGTTTTGTCTATAAGAGGTGATGAGGTAGCCTAGAAGTCCTTGCATAAGTGGCAATGCACTCATCTCCACATCTACGTCCTAACCTAGAGTATGCATTGAAGGAGGTGACATATGTGGAAATCTACATCCTAACCTAGAGTATAAATTGAAGGAGGTGAGATATGTGGTGTTAGTGATCCAATGTGGTTTGGAGAAAGATGCCATCATATAGGTTTGAAAAGGTTGATTACAAAAGCCTTTGACTGGACCTAGTTAACATTCATATTCTTGAGCAGCCAATTGGATGGACCGTACTTTCCCAGCATGTTGTTCCACTCAGTTTGAGGTGTTTTTTCGTATCCATGCAGTGTTGCTTTTGGGCAGCTTGTGGAGGTTTCCTTGTAATTTTTTCAAATGAATGAAAAGCTAGATTTGAAGGAGTAATTAACTATGTATGTGTGTAATTGATTTTATGCTTCCGCTATTTGATTTCCAGCTATTGTGTGATTAATGTTATGGTCTAAAATTTAATTCTGCGTTAATTAAGTTCAGCAATCTAGTTGTTTGATTGAGATCATGATGACTTAAGTCACCTAGGGCTTGGGATTTTTCAAATGTTAATCCTTGCTCTCTTCATTTTCCAACATGGTAATGGAGCATGTTTTCTTCACATAGTAACAGAGCATGTTTTCTAACATGGTATCAAAGCATGTTTTCTAACATCATGCTTTAACATGGTATCAAAGCATGTTTTCTAACATCTATACAAGTTAAGCCAATTATGTGTCCCAATTGGCGCGATTTGGCATGGTTTGTGATGCATAGCCCATTCACCCTCTTATGAGAGGGGGGCGCATTTTGGAGCTAACAAAGCTTAGAAACATCTCGAATGCTACTTTTATTGGCCTTCCATGCAAAAAAAATGTCAATAATCATGTTCAAAAGTGTTCATTATGCAACCATTCCAAGCCATCTAACCGGAAGCTCAGATAATATCAGTCATAACTAGTGCCCTCCGGGCCTTAGGAATCCACTTCCATGGATTTCATCAATGTGTTGCCCATGGCACTGCAGCAGAATGATTGTTATTTTGTAGTGGTGTCTAGACTCTTAAAAATCGTCATTTTCATGCTGTGCAACAAAACCATTGACGCACATCGACCTGGAGTATACAAGTTTCACCACAAGATAAATGGGGGCAGCTAAGACTGCCATGAGATCAAAGAGAGCTTCATCCCGATAATGTCGGTTCCAATTTTCTTTCAAATGACCAATAAAATTTCTCTCTGCTATCCATCTCTATACGATCACACCCTTAACCCTTTAGGGTGACAGTATGGATCCATGTTACCAGAAACCTGAACGGGAGACCCATTTCCCATGTCATTCTCATTCTCGTTCCCGTTCCCATTCCCATCTTGACACTACATTAGTAACGTTGCAGAAGAAAAATATTAATATACACTATAAGGGTGGGTTCACATTTCTTATTCCCTGAAACCCTCCAGGCCCATTTATTGTCCCGTTCTGATTCGGGCTTAACGTTACAGGTAACATAGATATTGTTGCATGAGTTTTCTTCTCTCCCTATACAACGGTGGTCCTAACAACATTTTCTGCAAACCCTGAACGGATAAAGAGGAAGTGGAAAAAATTATCCGTTCATAGACGAACAATTTCCCCAAATTAACAGAGGATTTTACCCGACAAAAGGCAGTAAAACATTCCCATCAATTAACTGGAACCATATACATTCGAACAATCAATCACTATGTGACAACATTTATAGTAATGTTATCTTGAACACGACCCTTAGTCTCTCACTTTAAACTAATTTATATAATTCCTTTTAATCAGGGTCCTGTACCTGTATTTTTTATGGATGGAATTGAACTCCAAAATTATTCCACACACTTCGTTAATCTAAAATTTCCGTCATATGGCAGGGCCATGGATTATTATTGACCAAGATTTAATTACAGATAAATGCAAAGTCCGGGCTCTAAATATAAAGAAACAAATTAGTGGAATGAGAGTACACACTTTCTGTAAACTTGGCAGCTCCGTTCCTTGGAGCTCGCATACATTCTCAGCGACCCAAAACTTGTAACGCGATTCGAACTCGTCACCAAACAAACTTGGAAGAGAGCAGTACCTGGTCCAGCAGAACAATTGTTTACATGCTAGAGCAATGCAAAGTGTTTATTTGTAGAATCAAGCAAAATGAAACCCCATATCACAGTTAAGCTGTCTTGGAGGCTGTTGAAATATTTTAGTAATAATGTATACCTGGAAAACTCGCAACATAGGGCTGGTTTGCGAGTGATGTTTGGAAGGTATAAGGAGGGATTAAGTGTGCTAATTTCCATGGCCTGTGACCTGCAAATCGAGATACACCGGCCATTGCCGTTGGCATTTTGTCTATATAGAATGCCGTAAGAGGACTTTTGACAGATATAACCAGAAAACCGTCCCGTTTGAAAGTAAGGTTCCAGCTCAACTGCGACTGCTAATGTACTTCTCGGAGCCAAAAGACTCCCTTAAATCCTGCGAAGCATGATTGGGAATTCAATACCAGATTTATTTAAATTAGCCATTAAATTAAATAATTAATTATTCTATTTCATTAAAAGATTTTTTCCATTTAAATTTAATAATTATTGATTCGCCTTTATTATAGTCATTATGTATAATTGTATAAAGGGAAGTTTGGTAAATGGATGCTCTTTTGATAAGAAGTTAAACTAGCAGCAATTGTACTCGAAGGTGCAACATCGTTATATTGTTTACTAGTTGAATATGTTTGTTTTATAAATGTGGGGATGAATTAAATTGATGTGAAAATGTAGTTTTATAGGGATAGGAAACATAAACCTAATATTTTATGTATTAATAATGCAATAACAAAGAGTTTCTAAGGTGAATCAACTTATAAAATTGAGATTTTAAATGATATGTTTATTGGAAGAAGGATGCGAGAGTATGGAGCTTTTCTTATGAACAATTGGAATGTACTGAAAACATTTTCCACGAGTCTACTATTGTGAAATGTTTTAATTGCATAAATCAATTAGATGAGTACTCAATATGGGACAAATATATTAGTGAAGCTTCTCAACGTATTGTTGCATTATCAAACAACAATAGAAATTGAATCGTATAAAATAAAGGTAAAAATACTAAAAAATTGAAGTTTTAAATCCATCGCTAAAGTAGACGAAGGGAAGATGATGCCCACAACCAATTATAAAGAGCACAACACAAGAATTGTTTTGATCATGGTAGGGGGCAAAGCATCTTTGGTGCCACTTTGTAAGGCTTTCAGAGACTTTGACGGCATAAAGACGTGGTTGAGAAAATCAAAGTCGTTAGATTTATCATTGTTGCAAATGACTTTGAAGATAATACTATAATTGACAAAGTGGAAAGATATGTTATGAAGTAGAGAAATTTGTTCCTGCTATTTATCTGCTCGGAAAAACCTTAGAATTGCACTTGTATTGTCCACGACCATGGGAGTTGCGCATTTCGCATTTTATTTCGAATAAACCACTGACAATGGTGACCAAGCATCAAATCGAATGCCCACCAATTTTCTTTTGGATGTTGTGGTGCAGTGGATCAACAATTCTACACATGAAAATGCCTAGAATTTCTTATCATTAGCAACACGAGAGCTAATTGTTTTTCTCACTCGTATTGCCAAATTTGCATTCCCATTGGATCTTTGGCTTTGGCCATTGCCTCGTGGTCAAGTGTCAAAATGATGCCTTCATATACTACTCGTGGATGATCTGTCATCATGGATGGCCCAAATTGTGTTCAAAAGGATGAGTGGTGGTCGAGAGAGCTATGTGCACCATGATTAGAGTGATAAGGAGAGGGGTGTTACAAAGTAAAAAGGGAGACAAGTAGACAATAGAAGAATGCACACAAAAAAAACCCACAGTGGATTTGGGGTCATCTAATCATCACTCGGATCATCGTTTAGAGAGACATAAATTATGAGTAAAAATCACAAGACTAATGATAAACAAACAATAGTATTTGTTTGTGTAAGAGTAGATTTGGTTAGCATCCTTGTCATAATCCAATAAAAAAATTTATTAGAAGGTGAAATTTGACAATTTGGAGTGTTTTTTATTATAAGCATCACCTTGGGAAAACAGTAGAGTAGCAACACTAATAGTAATAGTGATAATGAAACTACAAAATCAACATTCACACTATCTAAAATAATTAAGACCTTCACCCTACCTTTGGCTTACCACAAATGACAAAAATTCACTTTTAAGAAGAATAGAAAGTATGAAATAAATGTCTTTAGAACCACAAGCATACTCTGAACATGGAACACAACCACATGAGCATTATGTTGAGGCACATGTGGGTTTTGGAATGTGCTAATGAATCTAAACATCAGATATAGATCCTTTAGCCTAGGAGTGGGAATTGTTCAAATTGCTTTCTTGACAAGAATTGAAAGCATTCCATTAAAGTACCTAAAACACTTGCAAATACGATGCCAATTTATTTTTATAAATAAACCACTCCAGATTGAAATGTCAAAATTTGTAGAGAAGATTAAGAAGATCCAAGATAGCAAGTATACACTATATCCCACAAAAAATTGTTCTGGTAATTTCTTCATTTTTCTATGTTTGTTTTGAGAATCATGTACTTATTTAATTATTTTTGTTGAAAGCTCTTAGTGCCTAGAATATTTCGTTGGCAAATCATTTCCATTAATAAACGGTTTGAATGAGCGATATTATTAGGTAATTTATTGATTTTTCTGCAAGGTGTAAAAACATAACATAAATACAACCAAAGTTCATTCCCATACATTCATATGCTATGCTAATTAAACCGAAGTTGTTCTTTTAAGGGACAATTCCTATACCAATTTTCATCGTTTGTCTGTAAATTATTAGAAATCGCACCCATTTTCCTCTATGAAATCTACTTTCACAGTTGTCCGGCCTGTCCATATTGGATTTCAATTCTTCTTCTCAAACATGTGTTTCTCTATTGTTGCACACATGTTTATCTCTGCTAATTTACGTGGGTTTGTTTCTACAAATAATTCGACGGCTTCTATGGGTTTCTATTGTGGGTGTTTAGGATGGCTTATGAGCTGTGGGTTACAACACTCCCTTCTTTGTTTTGCAAATATATTGCTTGTGTTGACGGATTTCCAAAGGAAAAAATGGCAGATTTTATGCTTGAAAATAAAATAGTTGCTCTATTCTTATATCTACTCCATGATTTTCGGGGTCTATCTCTTATGCTTGTCTGTAGATCGTTCCCTTATTCTTTGTCGCGGGTATCTTCTTGCAAACATTTTAGGTCTCTCTACTCGGGTATTTTTATTCCGTCTTTAATGGTGTTCTCTTCTCTTTGCATCTTACATTGCTAATGTCAATCTCATTGATGGATCTCGAAGCGTGTACTATGCAAACAATGTGTCATGTTGCGAGTGATCTCACATGTGATTGTGGATGTTGCTATTTGTGATAGGTTTCACAAGGGACAGTTAGTGGGTTGTAAGAGGCAGTGGGTTGTAAGAGGCCCTGGATAGACAACGAAATTGGTAGAGAACCTCTCCCTTAAAATAATTTTTTTAGGATTTTATGCTACTTTTCTTTGCCATAGGCAATAGGGTCGAGCAACAACAGCACCATGAGGTCCTGAAAAACATAGAAAACCACTTGATTCATTCCCATTGCCAGTGCCAACATCAATATGACATAATAAACTCTATAATTCCCTTGTACTAAAGTGAGTGCAGTGTGCACCTTCTATCCATTGGTCACCATGGCTTTTCCTTGTGAGGAACCAGTTGATAAGCTCTCTAAGGGTGCCAAGATAAACTCTAATTTTTCTGGTCTCAGGGCCAATTGGAGAATCCACAGACCTTATAATGTGGGTTATAAGTACATGGATTAAATCCCCAAAAGTAGTTATACATATATATTAAGATAATATAATGATCAGATCCCTCATGGGATTCCCCCTATTGTTGCTTGGAGCAGTGGGGAGACTCGGACGATTATGTAGGCCTTAAGTGTTATAGTATTGGCAAGTATTACGACATTGGGAGGGAAAACAACTACCTAGGCTCATAGGATAGGGGGATGAGTTGATGACGCATACAACAAGCAGATGAAGGTAGCATATTTTCATCGGAGGCAGGAAGATGACGAAGGCTTATAATTGACCATCCCCTTAATAGAATATCTCCCTTAAATAATCGTAGAAAATTATTTTGAATGTATGAATTTGTGTCTTGTTACATGATTTATGTCTAGGTTCATATATGATCCTAACTCTCTCACTAGAGGGAATAAAATATGTGATCTTAGACTCCACTGCATAGAATATGTGATCTCATACTCCATTTTGAAAGCTGTTGCAAATGTTAATTATGTATGTGAAACTTATCAAATTGCTTTTTCAAAATCTAAAATCCGACCACTACTTCTCCTTAGATCCTTGTTTGATGGTTTGCAAAGCTTGCTTAAAATCTATAAATCATTGCATCTTGATTCCTAGCACCAATTATTTCACACTATTATGTCCAAATTGGTCTAATTATCTAAAAACGGCTATTGTTTCGTTGAAATTGACTTTTGAGACCACTAGATGTGGGCATTCTTCATTGCCAATTTCATGCCAAATATACATATCTCATATTCCCCTTTATTTCTTATGTGGTTTCTAAGATCCAACATAATTAATGAGAGAGGATATATTGAAGGTTGGTCCAATAACCAACATGCATAAATTATATAAGATATGGTAATAATCACTAACTTTCATTTGTATTAACAAATATAAAAAGGTTTTTCTTTCTTTAAAACATTGAAAACCATAAATTAGTTGTTTTAAATCCTTTTTAAAACAAATGCACCTCCTTGGTCATAGCTTTTCAGTCCCATGGGAGATTATCTCAATAGTCGTTATTGCTTACTGTGGTAACCAAAGAATAACAACGACTTGCATGTTTTATAGTGGATGGTTTTCTGATGCAAAAAATGTTGAAAGGTTTATTGTTTGGTGGTCGCTTAGGCTTCGTTGGTTGGAAAGCCCTAACCACATACTCTAACTGTTTGTTTTTGTTGTTGCAAATCTGTAAGGGAAGCTCATATACGTTGGGTGCACAATTGTCCAAAATGAGTTGAAGACTACCATATGGCTTTGCATTTAAAAATGCCATATGTCCTTCCACTTGTCGTGACGATGATTTGTTTCAAATCCAATGAGATCACATTTCAGTACTACTTCCAAGAAGATCCAAGAAATGATTTGATCTCTATGTACAATCCAATTCCTGGGGGAGAAAATGGAGGATGTAGAGCTCGTGAATGTGGCATTGAATGGTCTTCACAAGTCATGGGAACCATTTGTCAAGGGAGTCTGTGCTCGGGAAAATCTCCCAGATTGGCAAAGGATTTGGGATGATTGCATCCAAGAAGAGACTCGGGAGGAGTCTAAGGGCATCAAGAAAGGAAGTAGTGAGGAGAATTTGGTTCTTGTTAGTAAGAAAAAGAAGGGAAAAGGAAAGGGTTCTAGCAAGAAGGGTAACAATGATGGAGGATCATCACAGACATGGAAGAAGAAGGACTTGAGTAAATCAAGTGTTTCTCATGTCATAATGGACATTATTCATCTAAGTGTTCGGAGAAGAAGAAGGGACATAATGGACATTGCAAGGATTTCTATACTCTCAAATATATTATTCATACTTGCATTATATTAACCCATGCCATAATGAATTGTAGGTATTTTGATTAGGTAATTTTTCCACAAGAAGAAATTACATATCAACTATAATAATTACTAACATGGTTAAGTAACTACAATATTCACCTTGTTTGAGGCTAATCCATTAGAATTCCATGATTTTATACCAACATAGATCCATTTAAACCTAGGATTTATCAAGCGCCCAGAGGAATCAAATCCTTTAATGTGAAAATGTTTTTTAGAGTGAAAAACTTGAGAAAATGTTTGCACCTTGAGGGATTGGAACCCTATGGGTGCTTGATAGATCTAGGGTTTAGATGGATTCATACTAGAGTGGGCCTAATGGTTAAGAACATGTGTTTCTTCTTAATAGGTTATGGGTTCAAATCCGGATGGGGGTAGGGTATGTACACCTCTGTAAACTTTAGCAGTCAAATACTTGTGGGGAGGGGGTCCCTTATCCCACAAAAATGGGGTCTCATACACCAATTTGGTTTCTGGCTTGGCCATGACCTTAAAATTAGATTATTATTATCTCAAATATAGTATTCATATTATTCATATAAATCTACACATTAATTACATGCACATATTATCCATACATGCATTATATTAAGATTCTATATTCCCAACTATATTAATAAGAGGGTAAGAAATTGAAATTCCATAATCTCAACTGCATTACTAAAAAGTAGGTACTACTATTCATTGCAAGGAATTCTATACTCTCAAATATATTATTCATACTTGCATTATATTAACCCATGCCATAATGACATGTAGGTAATTTTATCATGTAATTTTTCCACAATAAGAAATTACATGTCAACTATATTATTCATAGTTATAGTATAGCACAGAAACAAAATTCTAAAGAATCGCAAGTAATCACTTACCCTCTTAAGGTCCGATAGACCAATTCGGTCTTAGTGGACGTTAATCATCATCATCATCAAAATTCCATAATTTTCACTCGAAGAAACTCTCTAATACCAACTATATTGATAACATGGGAATAAATTCCATAATATTGACAATATTATACTAATATCAATTAGGGACTTTATTTACATATGAATTTCCATGTAGAATATGGTAAGGCGTTAATAACACTACTCCATAATCTTGGAATACGCTTGTTTTCATGTAAATCCACACTTTAATAACATGCAAGTTAACACATTAATAACATTACTTGCATTATTTATGTTTCATGTAAATCTTCACTCATTAATAACACTAAACATTGTAAGGCATTAATGAATCTATTTTGATTTTCACTTTTCATTTAAATCTCATTGTAATATGTGGAATCTATTTTCTTATTCAGAATCTCCCTAAGGTATGCTAATCATAGTTGATATGATTTGTTTCAATGTAAATATTATTATGTATATCTAATTTAACATTCAACATGGTAGTGAGACATTAATAACATTACTTGCAATATTTACTTTTCACATAAATCTCATTGTAGTACAAGTGGAATCTATTTCCTTATCCAAAATCTCCCTAAGGTATGTTAGTTTTGGTTGATATGATTAGCCTTGATGTAGATATTTTTATTTATATCTATTTTTTTTATTTGATTATTGTCGACCATGAAACATTATTATTTTTTGTTATTTGATTTTTTTACTCGACATGGTCAGAGTAATAGAAATGACACATCTACTCCACTTAGGCCATAGAAAGCACCTCTCGGTGTAAACATTTGATGGTCTCAATGGAAATTTTTTGACAGACTCTTCATAAAATGGGTAAATTTCTATATTGATATGATATTCTTTTAGGGATTTATAGCATTTTTCTAAAGGTTTAGAAGGAAATACTAGCCCCTTGGTATAAGTCATAATTATGCTCCTTATGATCTTGGTGTTTTTATCATGTTTAAATTATTCGATTTAAAAAATCACATATTGTTGTATTTAATATCAAATGAACATGCGTAGGTGATAAACACTTATAGATAGAGACTATATCTATTTCAAATAGTATATATGTACTTTATCCGAACTTGTTAAGAGACATGTCACCCTCCTTTCAAATGCATATTTGAAAAATTGTGAAGCTTCGTATCCTGGACGTTCTAAATGCTACAATTTTTATGCATTGATTTCCATGATTTTTTCTCATCTAGTTTTCCACTTTCATTTTCTTGGTTATAATATGCAACAACCCAAGAATAGTGTTACTCATATCCCATAAGTCTAATGGGAATGTTCCTTTGCAACTCCTATATATAGGCTATTTTAGAATCATTTTGTCACCCATTGTGTCTTAAAACAAATTTCTTGACCAGGTAGTTCAATGAAAAGATTATTCTATAACAAGAGGATGAGAACTTACAAATAGTTAATTTCAATTCTACGTGTCCCGCTCAGTGTCTTTTTCGCTCTTTTAAAACTTGAAATATTAGTTTTTGAATGTCTAATTATTGGTTATTAGTCCATACCGTAGGCATAGAGGGACTATAACGATCGATAATTCGTTGACTTCATATTAGTTTGTCCTTTGACCATAAATATTTGCATATTATCTATTGTTGGAACCAGGGAACTAAAAACATCGATTTTTATATAATAAAAAGTACCATATTTGTCATGATCTGATTGGACAACAGAATGGAGGTCTTATTGTTGACTTCGCTATTCCCAATGTTATATATGTTGGCATATCCAAAGTATTTGATCGTATATGGTCTTTTTGAATCATATATGTTATTATGCATTGGTCGAAGGTTGATTAATGCTAGCATTAGTTTGAATGTTTGGTTTAGCATTTTCTGCTAGGTAAATTTATGGCAATGTTTGATATGTTGGCATATCCAAAGTTTGGCCTTCGAATACATTCTCTATTGTTTGAACTATTGTTACATAAATTATAATAAACTTTTGGGATACGTCAGAGACCTGACACATTGCATTTTTTTCTTAAATGTTTTCAGAGCATTTCTGACAGACTTAAATGTTTACCTAACAGGCTCGGCAACATTGAATGTTTATTTAGCAGGCTTGTTACAATACATTTTCTTCCGTTTTATTTATTTATATGCTTCAGCGCCATTGTTGGTTCACTGGTTCATGCTTGTTTTTTGCATCTCCACTGATTTCTTAATTGCATGTTGTTGTTGTTCTTGTTTGGTTGTTTGTGTTGTTGCAGTTTGCACGTTTAGGGTTCTACAACTGCGATTGGAACTGTGTCATTCCTGGTGGACTAGTTATTGCTTGCTTGTTTGTTCGTTGTGTGTTGTTTATTGTTCTTTGATTCAACTTCGCAGGGTTCAGGTCCTGCGGCTGCAGTTGGAACTTTTGGTGCTTCTTAACTGGGTTGTTATTTGTTGCTTGTTCTTGTTTGCCTAGGGTTTGCACTGTTGGGATGCTGCATCCGCAGTTGGATCTGTTGTTACATTCTTTTGCAATGGACTCTCCATAAAATACTATTAAGATAAAATAACATACAAAAATTTGTGTAGTCGATGTAAATTGCATCTCTTACACATTGAACTAGAGTTTGTTGGCCTCAAACTATATTTCATAGTTGGCGATGTTTTTTCTATGGTTTATGTCTTACTATGGTTTCATA